>PVKS010015056.1:0-46925 GCA_004027875.1 Aplodontia rufa | reverse complement strand
AGCTCCCCCAGCACCCCAGGAAGGTCCCCAGGCACCACAAGAAGTTCCCCAGGCACTCCAGGAAGGTTCCCAGTAACCCAAGAAGGGCCCCAGGTACCTCAGGCATGTCCCAAGAAACCCCAGGAAAGTCCCCTGGCACCCCAGGTAGGTCCTCTGGCACCCTAGGCTGGTCCCCTGGCACCTCAGAAATGTCCCCTGGAACCCCAGGAATGTCTTCTGGCACCCCAGGTAGGTCCTCTGGCACCCCAGGTAGGTCCCCTGGCAACTCAGGTACATCCTCTGGTACCCTAGGTAGGTCTCCAGGCTACTTAGTATGGTACCCAGGCACCTCAGGAATGTCCTGTGGCACCTGAGGAAGGTCTACAGTCAACTCAGGAAGGTGCCCAAGCATCCCAAGCAATCTCCTGACATCACATGGCTCTCTGCCTCCTCCTGTGACTGTCTCCATCCCCAAACATCTCTCCCTCTCAACAGAGACTTTCCCTATCTGCACCCAGGGGCTCCCCTCACACTGCTTCCTGCGTTCCCTCTCCCAGGTGATACCCTCCACCAGGTGATTCCTCACCTTTCCATATCCCTTCCCTTTTCTGGGGTATCTCCCCATCAGATGCCCCTAGCCCCCTCCAATTGTCTGTCCCTCAGTGCCCCTGCACCTCTCCTTGAACCATCCCCCCAGGTCCGTTTCCCACACTGGGCTGCCCACTTCTCACCCAGCTCATCTGCAGACCTCTGGAGCTGAGGTGGCCTTTGGAAGCAGAGTCTGGGTTTGTCCCAGGCCAGGGAAGGGCCCTGACCAGGACCGTGTGGGCTCTGGATGTTCCCACCCTGTCCTGAGCACTCCAAGGTTCAGCTGGCTGGAGGTGGTGTCAGCTTAGGAGGCAGGGCCCCTGTGTCCCATCCACTGGGACCCTTCTCTGCAGACAGCTCCCTCTCAAGTGGGGCCCCCTGCTGTCCCTGGAGAACTTACCTGGGCTCACGTCCTCTGAGCCCACCTCTGTGCACCCCTGTAACTCATGGCTAGAGTTTTTCTTGTGGGACAGGAAATCTTGGCTTTGGAGACAGGCTTGACTCCTAAGCAGGTGTACAACTGGTTTGCTAATTACCAGTGGAACCAAAGGTTCCTTCTCCAGCATGTGAAGCCAACCCAGCAGGCCATACCAGAAGTCTCCAGTGTCCAGGAGAGTCCCTACCCCCCACAACACACAGGTGACTGTCATGCCGACTCTGGCTGTGTGAGCAGGCCTCTGTGGTCAGGTGAGTGACTGTAGGCTTGAGCATTTGTACACCTGGTCCTAATTTCTGACTTGGGGTGGCCAGGGGGACTGTGACTGTGAGGTAACAATCAGCAAACAGATCAGGAAGTAAACTAAGCACAGGATAGGATAAGCTGGGGTGATAGTTAAGGGTTGTTGGTTAAGCTCAAAGTCAGACCAAGGGGCAAAGACAGAATGCTGGGTACCCAAGGGACCATCCTGTTTCCCTCAGCAAAGCCACCTCAGCTGTCACTTGCACATTGCCAATCTTTCCTTTCTCTGATCTGCTCACAGCATCCTGTAAGGAAAGTGAGCCTTCACAGCACCCAGAGGCCACATAAGGACCCTGGGGGCTGCAGGCCCAGACACAGGACTACCAACGACCCGAGACCACACCAAAGCCACTGGATGTCAGGTGCTGTCATCACAGGGACCATCCTCCTGCCCAGTCCCCTTGGGTGGTGACAGGGTGTCAAGGGGTGTGAGTGGTGTCATCTCAGGGACCATCCCTCCTGCTCAGTCCTCTCATTCCTCAGCTGGGGACAGAGTGTTGGGTTCGAGTGCCTCATCTCTTCAGGGACCATCTCTCCTGAGAGTCACCCCATTCCAAAAGGGATAGGGCATCAGGGAGTGTGGGTGCCAATATCTTAGGGACCATCTTTCCTGTCAGTCCCATACTTCTTCATGCGAGGGCTGCGTGCCAGGGGTGTGAGTTCTGTCATCACATCAAGGACCATCTCTCCCTGTCTGTCCCCTCCTTCCTCAGGTGATGATAGGATGTCAGGGGTAAGTGTGCTGTCATAATCTCAGGGACCATCTCTCCTGTCAGTCTTCTCCTTCCTCAGGTGGGGCCAGGGTGTCAGGGGTTGCGGGTGTTGTCATCTCAGGGACCATCTCTCCTGTCACTCCCTTAGTTCTTTGGATGGTTACCATGTGTATGCAGGGGCCTGATCCTAGGACCAGGCCAGGGACATGTGAAGCCCTTGGGGTTTTGGCACCACTGCAAGGAGCCCAGTTCAGGGAGCTGGAGGATGGAGCCTCATTCACTATCGTGCTATGCTGTGTGGGCAGAGCCACCCTGATCACTTCCTGTGTTATTTGGGAAACGAGTGGCTTGTGGGGAGAATCCTGCACACCCACCACCCCAAATTGGGGCTGCCATCTGGACTGGTGGCCTACAGGAATTCAATTTCTTATTTTATGGGGTCACAGTGGCCAGAGCCCCCATTGCTCACTGGCATGCCAAACCCTCTGCCTTTGCTCTGTGCTCACCTGTAATTGGGTGATCCTGATGCCAGGGTAAGAACAGTGTGGGCAGTAAGGACTAGTTAGCCTCAGTGCTGGGGTGCAGGCTGGCCCCTGTTTTATTGGCCATGGCGTGTTGCTCACCCCTGTCTCCTTTCCTGTGCATGCTTGTGATGTCCCCTTGACACCATGATAGTTCAAGTCTAGGTCCAGTTTCTCCTGGCACATGGCTTTGGGCAGGTTCCTATGACCTGTGAGATAGGATGGTGACAGCGTCTCCTGCCAGGCTGCTGCAGGAAAGCCAGTAGTCTGCTCAGCAGAGCCTGGGAGCAGCTCTGGTGCACAGATGGGACTCACTTGTGACCACCATAGACCCGATGTATTTGTGCACTCCTCTCTAATCTCCTGCTAATGGTTTCATTGTTGAACACTCTGCAGATTTATGATAGAGCAGCCACTGAGGCATTTTAAGGTTAGTCTTTGAGAGCTTTAGGGGCCACCTCTCCGGAGCCTGACCCTCACCTTAGTGGGCACAGTGTAGGGTCCAGGCAGTGGGGTGAGTGCTGGGACACACACTCTGAGCTTGTCTGAAGTCTACTTCTAGGATGCTGCTCCAGCCTGAGGCAGCCTCTGCTGTTTCCTCCAGGTCTCTGCAGGATGCTGAGAGCCACTGGGAGAAGCCAGTCCATGACACTGCTTCACTTGGTCCTGTCTGCCCTGGCCCTGTCCTCTGCCCTCTAGCTGTGGGAAGCAACTGCCTAGGCCCCTCTCTGGAGACCCCTGAGTCATGGCTGATGTGCCTTGCCCTGGCATCCTCCAAGGAATTCTGCATTCATGGGCTGCACAGTCACGGGCTGTGTTCTGCATTGTGCCCTGCAGAAGCCACCATGACCACTGCTGACCTTGGTGATCCTGGCTCTACAGGTAGGTCCACTTTGCACAGAAACTCTAACCCCTCATGTTTCATCGAGGGGCAGAGTGCAGATGAAGGGTTTCCTGCTCCTCTCCTCACTCCTGCTCCTGACCTTACCTGTCAGCACCTGTGGCTTCACTCTACTCACAGCCCAGAGAAATCAAGTTTCTTCCCTAGTTGTCTTTGGTCTGTGTACTTTGTCCATCAAATCCAACAGAATCTGTAATCCCCACCCTTGGAGGGCATGGTGTGTCCCCCTGCATTTCTTTGTGCATGATCTTCTCCCTTTAGCTTTTTGTTTTCTTAGAGTTTCTGTACATTTTTCTTTTTCTTGCATTATCTGCTTCAGTCACACCTGTGACCTCTGTCAGCATTTCAAGCCCACCATGAAGATTCCCTGCAAGGTGTCCTCCTCTTCCTGTAACCATTGCAAGCACTGGCTCCTGTGACTGGTTGGGTTGGTGTCACCATCCCCAGAGCTCCCTGCACTGCTGTGGTGGCCTGGCCTGAGTGCTTAATGGGTTGCAGCCTTGTTCTTTCTTCCTCAGTGCACTTGTTTGTCAGAGAACATTTCAGTTAGCTTTCCAGGACAAAGTGAGGTAAAATTTGAGTTCTTGTATTTCCTACAAATGTTTTAAATCTGTCCTGATTAACCAACTGGCAGGGGCAGGATTCTATGATAAAATGATCTTCCCCACAGCGATGTGAAGGAGCGTCAGCTTTCCTGCAGCTGGTGTTGCTAACTCAGGCTTAGTTCTTTGTGGATGACCCCTTTCTCTGTTTGGAGTTCTCAGCTGCTTTTCATCTTGCTGTTCTGAAAGTTCGCACTGGTGTCCTGCTTTGGGCCTCTCTTTCTGTTACACCTTCAGCATGAAGGGCTCAGTCTCTTTGAAGCCCTGGAGGCCTTTTGTACTGTTCCCTGCCAGATGCCTGAGGCCAGGCCTGTGCTTGCTTCCTGACTGCAGGCTTTGGAGGTTGGCTGTGTTCTCTGCTCCTCTCAGAAGCAGAGACAGCCATGTGTCAGATGGTCAGGCAGGTCCTGGGCAGCTGGTCCCCAAGATCAGTGGTCATGGTGGTGGCAGAAGATGCCAGCAAAGTCCTGCCCCAGGTCTGCATTCCACACCTAAGGCCATGCCATCTGAATGTGCATTGTCCTGCCTCATGAACCCAGGCTGCCTTCTCCTGCCCTCCCTCCTATCCATGTGTCCCCTCAGAGCTGGCCTAGTCCACAGCAGCTAATCTGTAAGAGTGACGGTCAGATATTCTTGGACACATTTTATGAAGAGAAAAAGGCTGAAGGCAGGGAGAGGAAGCACCTGTTTGCACTTCAGGGAAAGCTCAGCGAGGCTGAAGGTGATAAGGCTGGTGGCTGGGTGTCCCTGCACCTGCTGACAGAGGACTGTGGTGTGATCCACAGAGTGGGTGGGAGGATCCCATGGTGTCTGGTGCTGGAGGCTGGGAGGCTGGGATGGCAGCACAGCTTGAGTCAGCTGCTCCACCTTCACCTGGTCTCCCACAAGGCCCTTGGGGCCTGTACTGGCACAGACCTTATCCGAGAGAAAGGGGAGGCCCAGGGTGCTGAGCTTGACCTAGGCAGTCCCAGCTGGCTGTGCTGTGCTGTGTCTGCCTCCCTGCTTGAGGCCCTGTGGTGCCAGCTGGGTGTTGTGTCTGCCTCCCTGCTCCAGACTGTGTTGTGCCAGCTTGGTGGGTGCTGTTCCTGCCTCCCAGATTGAGGCCCTGGGTGCCTGCTGAGTGTTGTGTCTGCCTCCCTTCTTGAGGCTGTGTGGTGCCAGCTTGATGGGTGCTGTGTCTGCCTCCCTTCTTGAGGCTGTGTGTTGCCAGCTTGCTGGGTGCTGTGTCCGCCTCCCTGCTGGAGGACTTGTGGTCTCACACATGGACTATCCTTCTCACACCAGTTGGTTGTGGACTTTCTTCACTTGCAGGATTTGCTCACCTGCCTGGCTGCAGTCCCCAGGACCTGTACCTGGAGGAGGGTTTGTGCCTCAGAGGTGGCCCAGCAGAAGTAGGCAGCTTCGTGGAGACCCAGCCCTCTGCACAGGCTCCTGAAGTCTTCCTCCCCCAGAGGTAAGCCCAGGAGCCCCTGGATCAGAGGAGCTTTAGGCAGACCATGAGATTGGTTGTGGCTTCCTCCAACTGTGCAGATTGAGGCCTGTCCTTAGGGACTTCTCAATACTCTAACAGTCTCTCCAGCCTGGATCTCCAAAAGCAGTGGCTTTGTTCTTTCCTTTTCCCTTTTGGTACTGGAATTGAGTACCAATCCCCAGGGGCACTTTACACTGAGCTTCAAGCCTGGTCCATTTTATTTTTTATTTTGAGACAGGATCTAACTAAGTTGCTGAGGCTGGCCTCAAACTTGCTATCCTCCTGCCTCAGCATCCCAAGTTGTTGGGATTACAGGTGCCCAACACTGCACCCAGCTGCCAGAGGCCATCCCCAGCAGAACTCTTAGGGTCCCCAAAGGATGAGTGGATTTGGTGTGGGGGAATGACTTGAACCTCTGAAGCAAGTTGCAAGCAGACACACCCCAGCTGCTTGAGCAAAATGCTGTCTGTTCTTTATTGTTGAATGTTTTTGTATAGGTGCACAGACAAGACTTTCATTGTCTGCTTCATTGTGCAATAATCTTTTCAGTTTCCCAGTAATCTTAAAGTATCAATCATTAGTATAATTCATGACTTCAACCTTTCCACCACATTGATCATATGTAACTAGTTGGTTTAAACTGTTACTTTTTTTCCTTCAGAAGTTTCTTCAAACCATTGCCTCATTTGATAAGAGAAGTGTTTGAAGGTTTCTGTACTACATTAATCTAGAAGCCCTCTCTTAGCATAAATGGAAAGCTTCTTATTTAGCTAGAGACCATATGTAACTATTTGGTTGAAAATGTTTCAGAGCACCAGACATAAAACTATCCACTTTATCATAAAGTCATGGTCAAATCCTGATGGACTGTTTCAAGTACTGCATAAAGAAGCCTTATTTTCCAAAAGAATAATGTTCTTAGTTCTTTAAACCTGCTTTGATAAAAGACAGAAATCAAACACTTCCCCAGACTTCATCTCCCTATTTTTATTCAGCGGTTTCTTAATTAGCTATATTATGTTATAAGCTATTATAACTCCAGCCCCATTAACTACTAACCTAAAACTATTTTGTTATTGAAACCTTACTAGATATTTTATAGTAATCCTAGGTCCTATAATTGTTAATTCTGTAAAATATTTGTGCCTCCTAATCTATGGACTAAGAAGCTAAAATCTAACTTCTGCAAAAACAAGAAAGGTAAACATGTCTTTCTCATTCAAAGTTGACAATACAATGTGAACACTCTTAAGATGGTATTTGGTAGATGTTTTACTTATACTGTTTCTTTGTTCCTTAGTTCTATGTATTTTGCTTTCTATTTCCAATTTTATTTTAAAGTCAGTATAGATTTATTTTCCATGATTTCTATATGTATTATTACAAGCACTCTACTCAACTATCCCCAACAGTTTTTTGAGCAGTGGAATTCTTATAATAATCAGAGAATTTCCAGTTTGAGTAAATTCATAATACATATAATTACTAGAACACAGTCATTTCCTAGAAGGGATGGTTTTGGCAATTTCCAGGGCTGACTTTGCCTAGATTATCCCCAAGTCTCGACTTTGTCAGACAGAACTTTGGTGGACATTGCCTCCTCCACCCAGCCTAAAAACAGTAGTTTTCCCTTCAAACAAAAAAGGACCCCAAGCATGAGACCAGATGTGAGCACCCAGTCCTTCTGTGAATGCTCAGAGGTCACCCTGGGCCTCAGCAGCATCTTTCTGTGCTTTGTTTCCCATTGAGTTTCTGAGCAGCATCAGATCCTGATTTTATATTCCATGTTCTGGTTTTTTAGAGGCTGGGGAGGGTCCTGATGGTCTTGGTGAGTTAGCTGTTGATGATGTCAAAGCTGTGTACTGTCAGGGATGGGAATAAGATGACCAAGGCCTCCAGGTGGAGTACAGCCTGGGGACTGCAGAGACGAGACATGGAGGATTGTAATGGGGTGGTGTGGGAGCTCCGGAGGTAAGAGGCTCAGTACCACAAATCCTGTTCCCAAAGACATCTGTCCTGTCCACACGAGGGACCACCAGAACCAGGTTCCCAGGGCAGAGGGGACTCACTGATTTTATGGTGAAGTCCAGGGAAGCCAAAGCAGGTGCTACTCAGTTGGGGCAGAATTACAGGTGGGTGTATTGGTAGTGTGAGTGGAGGACATGTGTTGGTGTAGGTGGAGGGGGCATGTTTGTATGAGTTTATATGTAGGTGTTGGTGGTGTGGGTCCATGTGTGCATGCTGGTGTGGTGGACATGTGTGTGTTGAGGGTGTGGGTAGAGGATGCATGTTGGGAGTGTGGATGGATGACATGTGTTGGGGATGTGGGCAGGGGATACATGTTGGGAGTGTGGATGGACATGTGTGTGTTCGGGGTGTGGGTGGAGGATACGTTGGGGATATGGGTGGAGGATGGGTGTTAGGGGTGTGGGTGAAGGAGTTGTGTTGGTGTGGGTGGAGGACCCATATAAGGAGTGCAGGTGGACATCTGCCTGTTGATGGTACAGGTGCAGGAAGTATGTCGGTGTGGGTAGATGTGTGCATGTTGGGGGTGTGGGTGGAGGAGGCATGTGGGTAGGGTGAATAAAGAAGGTGCAGGTGTTTGTATCGGTGGATGTGTGTGTGGCCACACTGTCTCATTCCCTGATGACTTCTTAGACACAGGAGGGCCCTGATGGAAGTGTCCATGATCAGTGTTGAGCTCCTAGAATGGCTGCCTGGGCCTTGAGGCAGACCCTGTCTGTTTTCCAGGCACCTGGAATTGTCAAGGACCCCATCTGTCCTCCCAGGCCCCATGAGTGCTGTGGAGCTGAGCCAGACCCTGCTGTCCAGCCAGGTAAGGTCTTCCCATGAGCCCTGCCTGTTACCCTGAACTCCTGATCCTGAGCTCATGCTAAGGAGGGCTCAGCTGGGGCAGTTTGTGAATAGGGGTCAGATGTCACTCATGGCTGGACGTTAGTGGACTGGGAGTTGGGTTGGGGCTGGTTTAGAGGGTGGCCTGCACAGGGCCAGGAGGAGTGGCAGGAAGGCAGGCCTCAGCCTGGCAGAGGGGCCCCTGTGTGTAACTCTTCTGGTTTTCCAGGTGCAGTGGCCCAATGGCCAGGAACCCTGTGATTCCCTGTGGGGAGCCGGGATGCTTCTTGAGTTTTCAGCAGCAGCTGAACTGAATTGTCCCTGAGGAACCAGATCAACACCCCAGCAGGAGCAGGTGGGCCTTGTCCAGCTGCTCAACACAAGTTACAGAGCTTCATCCTGAATGAAGAACTGATCCCCAGAGTTCCCTGAGGGCTTCTGCTGAAAGACATTGAGGGCTCCTTAGTCCACTGCCATGTTTCAGTTGTGTGGTTGGCAGCTCCCTGTTAGAGAGATAGTTTGGGAAATGTTTACAAGTTAAAGGTGGATCAACCTGGTTGCCCCAGATCAGAATTAAGCACCTGTGTGGTCTGTGCCATGAAGGCCTCCTTGGAGAGGGGAATATTCCACTGCTGGCCACCTGTGGCCACTCCTCCACCGTGTTAGCCCATGCTCTGCACAGTTTAGGTCTCCACAGAGAGGGAATGTTCCATTACTGGCCACAATTCCTCCACCTGTGCCCACTCCTCCACCTAGTTAGCCTATGTTCTGCCTAGTGAAGGCCTCCCTGGAGAGGGAGTGTTCCACTGCTGGCTGCCTCCCTGCACCCATGCATTGGGCTACACCCCTGCACCCTGTTTGTTAACCTTGTGATTTCTGAACACTGAAGGCCTCCCTAGAGAGGGAGTGTTCCACTGCTAGCTACCTCCCTCCACCCAGGCATAGGGCTACACTCCTGCACCCTGTTTGTTAACCTTGTGCGTTCTGCAAACGGAAGGCCTCCCTGGAGAAGGAGTGTTCCACTCCTGGCCACAATTCCTCCACTCATGCACAAGGCCACACTCTTGCACCCTGTTAGCCTTCTGAGTGGGATGTGGGCTATATCCTAACCTGTCTGTGGTCACAGGACATCTCCCATGAAAGGCAACCTGGCTGGGGAATGCCCAGGCAGTGTAGAAGAGGGTGGATTTCCCATCGGGTGTAATTCACTGTTTGTGAAGCAAATTTTTTGTTCATCTCCATTAAAGCATACTCTTTGAAATGTGTTCCCCTTCTCTGACCTAACTGTGCATGCTGATATCCATCCATCTATGGATTCTCATCAGCCTCTGAAACTGCAGCTTGCATTTTGTGACTAGGTGTGAATGAATTGATGTGTCTACCCTACTAATGGAGGTTTGATTTATCCGGAGTCTATTCCGAGCAGTGTCAGGCAGAGTGTCCTGTCCTTTGTCTTCTGCCTTCACCTAGGTATCTGTGGTGACAGGCTCCTAGCAGTTGAATTTTCAGGTGGGTTTCTTCAGCCAAGGGGTGCACTGTGGCTTCAGTGGTCTGAGACTGTCCTCAGCTCTCCTTCCAGGAACCCATTGTACAGAAGAGGTGTGTGTGGGCTGAGCTGGGGTCTTCAGAAAGAGATGCAGGCCTCAGACCATGGCTGTGCTAAAGAAGCAACAGGCTGGTCTGTGATACAGGTACAAAGGCCCTCTGTCCCTAAGTTCATGGGTGTAAGAACAAGGAGCCACTGCTGGGGAGCAAGAGAACCTTGACTGAGGTTGGAGAAGGGCATTCGTAGTTATGGTGGCAGAATGGTGTTAGAGAGAAACCGGTGCCTCCACATCTCATATCCAGAGGCTGCTGCATGGCTCATTTAGCTCCCATGTGGACCTCACAGTCCCATGTTAGGAGAGGAGGGGGAGATGATAGTCTCCTGGAGTCCACACTCACTGTGACCCTGTGTTGACCTCACTGCCCTCAGGTTAGGAGAGGAGGAGGGGGTAACCATGGCCTCCTGGCCCCACTGCTCACTGTGACCCTGTGTGGACCTCACAGCCCTCAGGATTGAGGAGGAGGGTGTGACGATGGCCTCCTTGAGCTCAATGCTCACTGCGACCTCATGTGGACCTCACAGCACTCAGTTAAGAGGAGGAGGAGGTGTTGATGGCTTCCTGGAGCCCAATGCTTACGTGACCCCATGTGGACCTCACTGCCCTCAGGTTAGGAGAGGAGGAGGGGGTGACGATGTCTTCCTGGAATCCACTGCTCACTGTGATCCCATTTGGGGACTAGAAGCTTCTGAACCTTGAAGGTTGCCAGCCTTCTCGTGTTACGGCTACTTGGGGCTTGGTGGGGTGCAGATCTTGCTGGTCTCATCTCCTAGGTTGGTGCCCTTGGTGAGCTTGGAGACCTTGCTAGGTCCCTATAGAATGATGGTCACATGTCTCCTCACAACCATACTCTTGTAGCTGTGGTTCATTTGTCAGGTTCTTCTCTCTCTTTTTTTTTTTTTTTTTTTTGCTATTGTGTTGTTGTGTTCCTTCCATGTTCTGGATGCTAACCCCTTGCTAGATGAATAGATTGCATTATTATTTCCTTGGGGATTCTCTCTTGACTCTTGATAATTTTGGTGGCTGTGCAGATGCGTTTCAGTTTGACGTTATCCCCTTTGTCAGGGTTGGTTCTCTTGGCTCTGCATTTCAGGTCATATCAAAGAAACCACAGGCTGCTCTTCTAACTTGAGCTGTCCCCCAGCCTGTGCCTATCTGGGGCACCAGCCAACCTCAGCTGAGACCTGATCCATCCTTTAGGGTGGCACATGGAGGCCCCAGGCAGAGCTGCTCCATCAGAATAGCACAGGGCACAGGGGTTTGGTGGCCTCTGTGTGTCCTTCCTGTGCTAGCACACAGGGACCTGCATGGTAAAGGGCTCAGGGGTGCGGTGACCTCTGTGTGTCCCTCCTGGCTGAGCACACAGGGACCTGCATGGTAAAGGGCTCAGGGGTGCAGTGACCTCTGTGTGTCCCTCCTGGCTGAGCACACATAGACCTGCATGGCACAGGGCACAGGGGTGTGGTGGCCTCTGTCTGTCCCTCCTGTGCTGAGCATATGGGGAACTGTATGGCATAGGGCACAGGGGTGAGGTGGCCTCTATGTGTCCTTCGTGTGCTGATCACAGGTGTATCTGCATGGCACAGTTATCATACCTTCCCTGTTCCCTCCCCTTCCAGGCCCTGCCTTGCAGGGGAAGGAACACGGTGGGGCTCTTGACCTTACCTGCACTGGGGGACTGACTACCCACTCCAGTTAGGGCTCAGAGTCCTTGCTCTACTGTGGAGATCTGTGGAAGACAACCCTATCCCTGTGCCCTGTGCCCAAGACCAGGTGGCCATGGGAGTGGCCAGGTGACTTGCACATGCTGACTTCTGTGCTCTGACCCAAATATAGCACATTCTAAATGGAGAGGAGACCTGTGCTGTCAAACAGGAAATGAACCAGGCACTCAGTGGCTGCAGCACCTAGGTGAGAGGCCTTAATGATATACCTTATAAATAAAAGCACATCTTGCCTAGTGCCAGGATAAGAAGATGCAGGAGGCAGAGCTGGATGGCAGTGAGGACAGAAGGGTATGCAGGGGTGGGAGAGGGGCACAGGCCAAGGGATGTCCACTGTCTGCCATGCAGGGGATGTGCCTGTCAGGTGGAGATTCTGAGTTGCCAGAACTTCCTGCTTCCAACACCACCTTCTTTCCTTTCCTGAGAAGCTGGAGAGGTTGGGCTGATGCTGGCCTCTACTGGACTGGACTTGGAAGGCAACTCCCTGTGGCTACAGAACCTCCTCCTCACTCCTCCCCCAGCATCATCCTGTCCCTGATGCAGCCCTGGCCAGAGAGGCCCCCACCAAGACTGGCCATCCTCTCTCTACAGGAGTGCAGTGGGATGAAGGGATGGGGCACCAGTGTGTCAGGAGAGGTGACCTGCAGCTGCTGTGGGTGCAGAGCTCCAGTTCCTCAATATATCCAGAAATCCTTCTATTGCATCTGAGAAGGATGGGTGGCAGACACAGGTGCATTGGCACTTAAGAGAGCAGAGAAGCACTCTGAAGCAGAGGACGTGTGCTTACTCCCAGGCAAGAGGGGCAGCTGCCTCCCGTTAGAGGGACACCAGGGAAGCCCCGCACCCAGCCTTCCTGAATCACCTGGGAGAGGACTTGAGCTAACACCATTGAGAGTGTGAGAGCCTGTCTCTCCTCAGCCTTGCCCCATGATGTGGCCCAGTGTGTGGACTCCACTCCCCATCCCTCACACAAGCCAGCAATCCCTCGATGGTGTTTCCAATGGTCTTTATCATCCTGTACGCTCATGGCCAATGCCATGTGCTACCACAGAAACAACCCTCTGAAGCCCATCCAAGATGGAGATCAGCTCCACCTCTCCTGATGTGCTGGGAAGAGGCTGGTGTATGTTGCACCTTGGGGTTGGGAGATTGAAGGTTGATGGGCATCCATGAATGAACCTCCCAAAGCTCATCCAGGATGGAGACCAGCTCCACCCCTCCTGATGTGCTGGGGACAGTCTAACCTGTGTGGGGCACCTTGGGGATGGGAAGCTGTGGGGTTGAGGGCATTGGTATTTGGACCCCTGAAGCTTGTCCAGGATGGAGACCAGCTCAATCCCTCCTGATGTGCTGGGGCAGGCTAACCTGTGTGGGGCTCCTTGGGGATGGGAGGCTGTGGGTTGAGGGCATCCGTATCTGGACCCCTGAAGCTCATCCAGGATGGAGACCAGCTCCACTCCTCCTGATGTGCTGAGGATAGGATGACCTGTCTGGCATCTTAGGAGGCCATGGAAACAGAGGGCATCCATGACTCATTTGTGGCCTGCTGGTCAGGAGCTCAACTTGGAAACTGAGGATTTCCTCATGGTTGGAAGGAAGAACCATGATAGATGCCTGACCTCTGATGAAGGCAGGGGAGGAGGGCCAATCAAGTCCTAGAATGCCAGGCTCATTGGAGGCAAGGAGTTGAGGGATGTTCGGGTCATCCCAACCCCCTGGCTATAGCACTGCCTGGCTCTCCAGCCCCACTGCCGTCCATGAGTCTCCCCCATGCCCATCACTCCTTCCCCTCTACTACACCCATATCCTGTGCTCAGCTCCCATTTTCACCCTCTTCACACAGGTCCCTGCATTTGCTGTGAGGCCTCATCCTGCCTCACTGCCCACCTCTGCTGCCTGCCCCTGCCCTATATCACCTCCACCCACATGCCCATCCCACACCCCCACAGTGTTGTCATTCCCACACTGCAGGTGGGGTGGGCCCTGAAGGGGCTGGGGAAGAGGACTGCCCTGTCACTTAAGTGGTATCCAAGTTCAGAGGAGACAGGCAGTTCCAAAGGTCTAGGCCTGACCTGGTCTGCAGCCTTGCTCTGGGATGTCCAACATGGCCAGTTCCCCACTGCCCTGTGCAACTGGCCACAGTAGCTCTGCTACAGCATTGGCCTGAATGAGACCTGGCAGGTGTCAGATGCTGCTGGCCAGACCAGTTGAAGCCTGCACACAGCAAATGAAGACAGAAAAGTTGCCTGAAGCTGGAGGTCAGGAGACCTTACCCAAGATGAAGTGACCTCCCAGACCATCAAGTTCCTCCTTTATTAGGAGGAATAGACAAGGCCATGGTGCTCTCATGGAACTAGAGGTGAAAGGAAACACACACTACTGCAAACATCCAAGCCGCCTTGTCTTGCTCCAGGCACCCTGTGTCAGCCTTTGTCAGATAGGCTGTCCTCAGGAACCTTTGGAACCCAGCAGTGTCCTGATTTCCTCCAGATAAGGATTTCCACAAACCGCCTCCTGCTTCAGGGTCCAAGTCCTTTGCCCTCAAGACCCCCTCAGGCTTCCTTCTTGACATCCATTCATAGGTGGCATTGCCTGTCCCCACCAAGGGTGACAGGGATGGAAAGTCCATGCTGACCAATCTGCTGGCCCTTGCTTCCCAGCTGACTCATCCTCTTCAAGGATGGAAGAGAGGTGAAGCAGAGGGATGAGGGTGAAGCCTGCCAAAATCCCAGAGTCCAGAGCTATCAAGACTGGAGGATGGAGGTTGCAGATGAAGGTAAAGGCTGCCCAGAGCCTAGAGCCATGGGGACTAGAGTACAGAGGCTGAGGACAAGGGTGAAATCCTCCCAGAGCCATCAGGACTGCAGGATAGGGGCTGAGGGTGAGGGTGAACCCTGACCAGAGTCATCAGGACTGGAGGACAGGGGGAGGAGTCAGAAGGTGCTTTGAAATTCTCCTCACTAGATAGTAGAGGTCTGGCTTTGCTGACAGAAATTCTAGCTGCCCTGTGTGGCCAAGGAAGCACTTCCACATAAGGATTCAAGGTCCCTGAGGTCAAGGCTGAGAGGACAGGACATGGAGGAGGGCAAAAGCAAGAATGAGAGGAAGAACTCTATGGTGGGGTCAGGGCTTGGTGCCTTTGGTGGGAGTTGGTTACTGCCACTTGGCTGCCCACTCCTGCATGGTGCGCTCTAGGCCTTGGGTCTTCTCTTGGTCCACTTCAACGTAGCCCACCTCCTCAGAGGCAGGAAAGTACCTGGATGGCTGAGGAGACAGTGGCTAAGTCACCAGTAAGGCAGGGAGGGGAAGAGTAGGGTGAGACTAAACTGCAGGGGACAGGATGTGGCCCTTCCTCTAAGGAGCCATCTTGTTATCTGAAGTGACTGTGCCCATGTTAGATGTGACAGGCCCTGCCAGCCTTCCAGGAGTCAGCTTGCAGGGGCCTCTGGTCCTTCCTTGGCTGTCGGGATAAGCCCAGGCCTGTCTCTGCCCCCACTGCTCACCCACAGAGAGGAACATGGGGCACAGCCTCGAGCCTTTACATGGACTCCCTGGTGAGCCCCTTGCCCCTGTGAGCCATAGCTCCATCATACTGTTCAGGCTGGCTTGTCTCCTCTGAAGGCTAAGGAGCCCACAGTCCTGCTCCTCAGTGAATGCTCCTCAGAGCAGAGCTCAAACCAGGAGGAAGGACACCTGGGCTCACCTCTCCCTGACTGTGTAACCATGAGCAGGCAGGGATGTGTAAGGCTGTATGAGGGAGGAACTCCATGCCTAGGAGGGGCTCCTGCTGAAGCAGGTTTTGTTACCCAATCAGGGTTGTGGGGTGAGGGACCCAGCTGAAGCAGGTGCAGTCACCCAGGCTGGGTATGTGGGGATAGGGGCCCAGGTGAATCAGGTGCAGTCACCCAGCTGGGCGTGTGGTGAAAGGGGCCAAGTACCATGTTCCCTGGAGCCCACCCCACAGGCAACTTGTAACTGGGGCTCCAGGAGCTTGGCTAGAAATCCAGGGCCATAAACTGGACATAGACAGTGATTGTCTCAGGACCTGGCCTGCTGGTTTCACTGAAAGTGGGAGTTGCTACCCCCAGACTCTCCTGTCACAAGGAGGGAGATCTGTCAGTGACCATGGGGAAATAATGTGGGACATGCGCTGCCCATTAAGAGTCTATTCAAAGCCCCTTAATGTGCCTGTGGGGCAGGCACTGCTTCCACTCATGCAGGTTGGGACAGGGATAAACTGGTTCAAATAGGTGCTGTGACCTTCCCAAGGTGACACAGCTGCAGCTTTGTCCCCATGTCTGCTTCTTGCCTACTGTTTGATAGAGCACCCTCCTTGCTGTCCCAGGAAGGTAGTTCTCTTTGGGGGGTTTATGTTGCTGTAAATCAGCTGCCTGGATGCTCCCACCTGTGGTCTAGAGCAGGTGGGTCACACTGGAACAGCCTGATCCCCTGCCCAGGCCTCAAGAGACCAGGACAGTGCTGCCCCAGATGTGCTCTGCAGTCCTAGCTGCAGCCTCCTGCATCTGTTGAGGTGGCAGGAATCTGTGTTCTGTGACCAGGTGCTTGGTGGCTGCACCCTGTTGGTGGGGACCTCAGCCTGTTCTCACTGCAGACTGAGCCTCCCTGCCTATAGCACCATCCCTTGGAGCACAGGGTTCCTTCCAACCACACTGGTCAGGAGTGTCTAAGCCTTCCCTGGGGAACCATGGCTCCCCTTTGCTAATAATGGTGGCCTGGACTCAGGAAGGGCATGCAGCCAGACTCCAGCATGAGGGAGGTGAGGGGTGGGGTGGCAAGGCAAGCAAGGAGGTGTGGGCAGCTGGGAGTGGGTCTTGGACAAGGACAAGCATGCTGCCTCCCAGGTGCAGGTTGGTGGTGCCCTGTGCTCATGAGGAACATGCAGCCAGACTCCAGCAAGAGGGAGGCAAGAAGAGGAGTGTCAAGGCAAGCTAGCAGGTGTGGGCAGCTGGGAGTGGGTACCAGAGAACTCATGGCAAGGACAAGATGCCCTTGTTGCCTCCCAGGTGCAGGTTGGTGGTCCCTTGCACTCAGGAGGGATGTGCAAACAGACTCCACCATGAGGGAGAAAGGGAACACAGAAGGAGGCAAGCCAGCAGGTGGGGGCAGCTGGGAAGGTCCTAGAGAACTCATGGAAAGGACAGGCATCCCCTCACCATCTCCTGGGTGCATGTCCTGGAAGGTGCAGCTGCTGGGGGAAAAGAGGAACAAGGCCTCAGAGCCTCAGCTGTGTGCACTAATCTCCAGCTGGACCTGAGCTTCACTCTGTCACCAGAGTGAAATATGCTCTTGGGGGGTTGCAACCATCCCCCCTCACAGACGAGGAGCCCTGCCTCAAGAGGCCTACCAGCATCCAGCTCACCTGATTTCAGCCCACTTACCCCCAACCCTCTAACCCAGGATGCTCGCATGGCCCTGGGTGGCTAGGAGGGGGACTGGACGAGGACACTGCTGCCACACAAGTCAAGGACTGCTGGCTTTGCTGGAATTGGAGAAAGAACTCAGTGACCACACTTGAAGACACAGCACATTCACAGAGGCCTTTGTAGCTACTCTAAGACATAGCCTCACTTTGTTCCCCAGGGTCCAGATCATACATGTTTCTCACTGGATCTCTGGCAACCAGCGTCCAGGATCCAAAATGGGATGTATGGTCTAACCCCACATTTTCCTCTGCAGTTTGTAATTTTATAAAATAAATCAAGCTGGTTACTGGTACCACTTCCTGCTGCTCTTACGCAGGCTGCATAGTCCACAATGGAGGGAGGTGACTCCACAAGCCTTTGGGGTTCAGTTCCACACATCGGACAGAGTCCCATCAGGGCCCTTTCTGCTAGTGCACTGTTCTAGCCCTGGAGCCCTGCTTCTGATTTTCAGCCTTCAGAGCCAGGCAGTGAAGACCTGGACCTTCCTCCTGGCCCATGCAGGGGCCAGATCTGCCTGCAGTGAACACTGCTATGCCCTGATTCTTCCCGGGGGCTCTCTGCCCACAACCCTGGAGGAGTGGGACAATTGCTATCTCCATGTCATAGATGAGAATCAGTCCCAGAGCTTAAGTGACTTCCCCAGTGTGATCTACCCCAAGTCCCCATGTGACACCTGAACATAGCAAACAATCCCTGGACACTGTTCTGAGAAGGGACATAGGAACAGACTCACCTTTCCAGCCTGGCTTGAGGCTGCAGTCAATGAGGGGTGGCTGGACCTCTCTTCCTCTGGCGAGGTCTTGGTGTGCAGGAAGGGCTGCCAGTGGGGAGCTGAATGGGCCATTGCCAGGGCTCCCTGGGCTCCTGGGAGCATGGGAGTGCTGGGAGTTCTGACCAGCTCCCTCCTTGGCCAGCAGGGTGCAGTGCTGTGTTGCGTTCGTCCAGCGAAGACAACAAGCCACACACACCTCTTGGTGAAACAAGCTTCCTCTTTATTCCAATTAATCACACTTATATATTCATTGAGAGTACAATCTCTTTCATGCAAAAGAGGTTACCAGCGGTTACAATTTTCCCAGACCATATCAGCATGGAGGAATGTGCACCTGGAGGGAGTCATCGGCCAGTCTACCAAAGCAAGGTAGTCAATCCTTTCCAATTAATCTCTTGACCTTCATCCAGGAACTGACCTGCTGCATGGCACGCACTTTCACTCAAGGCCTGTTGGCTCCCCACAGTGCAGGGAACTGTTCTTCCGAGCACAAGGTCATTCTTAGGACTGGCCCTGTCCAGAGGGCCCACAACTACCCTTGATGGCTGGGGAGATGAACAGTGAGGGAATACTTGTCACTGACAGAAAGAAACATGATGGTGAGAAAGCCACCACGGTGGGCCAGACTCTGCCTGGAAACAATACAAGAAGGCACCGAGGATGAGAGGAAGAGGAGAGTGAGGCAGCCTCCTCCACTTCCTTGGGATCCACCCAGAATCAGTGCCAAGCCTCACGTAAAACACCCTGGGTGGCTGGGCCCACAGGGTCTTGGAGGTCAGACTGTTGGGAGGCCCAGGCTGCAGACAAGGTGCCTCCAGCTGGGGTTCAGCCTCCCCTTACAGGTCAACCCTTGAGGCTGATCACAGGAAGGGCAGGTACATTTCTGGCCCTGGAGGCTGGATCTGGGGCTCCAGCTGGAGGTTCCTGGGGGTGAACAACACAGCAGCCTGCAGCATTCTGCTGAGCCCTCACAGGCACCATGCCCTGTACTCAGGGTGCCTGAGGCTCCCTGTTCTCCTTGTACTGATCTGCATGCTTTCAATGGGCACCTGCCAGCTGGCAACACAGCCTGGGACCTTGCACTCCAGCCCCAGCATCCCCACCTGTGGAGCACACAGCCAGAGGCATTCCTGTCCTAGTGAGACTCAACTTCCAGAACCCCACCCATCACTCAGATCCCCTATACCTCCCAAACCCACACCTACCTTCTAGACCTCACCCACCATCCAGAGCCCCACCTACCTTCTAGGCCATTCACTTTCCATACCTCACCACCACCCAGACCCCACCCATCACCTATAAACTGCCTGTGGGCAGTTTACATCAGCATCTTTATCCCTTCCAGACCAGGACCTCTGCACCACCTGGTACACTGTTAACCATAGGAACATAAGCAAGGCCTTCAATGGACACACCTTCATCATGGGTGTGTTGACCCCAGGTGGAAGCCTAGGAGGGGCCTGTGAGAGAGAAGCTCTTCCCTGGGGCTACTCTCACAACTCCTCAAGTGTGTGACTTCTCAAAGCACTCTGCAGGCACAAAAACTACCACTCACCTGGGGAAAGAAGGCTCCAATGTTCTTGTACTCAGAAAAGGATCTTGCATTCTCAGTGCACCCCTGGAAGTGCTTGCCAGACTCCAGGAGGGAAGCTGTGCCAGAAACAGGGTAATGGGGATCCCTGTGGGTCCTGCATGGTCATCCCAATGCCCCCCACAAACTGCATACCAATCCCCAGAGGACAAAAGCCCAAATGATAAAGACTGGGGTAACTAATGACATCTCCAGACCTATACAAGCTCAGAAGGCCCGAATTGGACATGCAGGCTCCAGAGGTGGCAGGGCAGATAACATGCTCACTTCCCTATACCACTGTGCTGCACCACAGCTGACCCAGGGCAGTAGACACCTTCAGCCTCACTCACATCACCTTCACCACTATCCTACTCCTCAGGTGACCAAGGGCGGTGGACACCTTCAACTTTAGTCCTTTCACCTTCACCATTATTCTGCTCTTCAGCTGACCCTGCATAGCTGGCATTCTGACCCCTGGGGTCTCCAATCCTGAGCCTTGTTTTGTCTGATTTTTTTGTAGAAGTACAACTTTTATAACAGCTTGGGTTTATTTGAAAAAAAATCAACTATGGGACAGACAGGATATAACTTCTAGTTCTAATACTGAACCCCATTAGATTAAAAAAACTGTAAAATTATGGACATTAAAGTTGAAACTTAGTAATCCTACTTCAAAATAGGTGAAAGTGGACTACTGGATGCTTAAACTCAAATTCGGAGAATAAAGGAAGTAAAAGGGACAAGTAGAAGCAGTCAATATTTTGGCAAATGCCCTTTAGGTTTGCCAGGACACAGGAAACAATGGGAATTCTCTAAGGCCTTTGCCAATCTAGGTCACATGACCTTCTGATCAGGGTGATCAAAGAAACCCTAGAGAACCAAAAGCAAATCAGTGTACGTGCTGCTAAAAGAAGGTCAGTGAAGAGGGAGAAGTCTCTGGTGCTTATCAGAGAAGTCCCATGAGATCAGCAGGACTCTGACTCATCCTGGCAGATGGCAGTGGAAGAGAAAACTAGAGGAGCTAAGAGACTTATTGTAGGCTCCCAAGAGTGACCCCCTAATGGAATCTCAGCTGACTTTTAGTAGATTGGAACAAGGTCAGTACTGACCAACTTGGTCTTAAACATCTGGCAGGAGAGGATTCCCTAAGAATAGCCACACAAGAGCGTATAAGAGAAAGGAGAATGGTACTGTTTTATGTAACTTAAAATGTACACTTGTACCGGCCCCTCCAAAGCAAGTAAAATTGGAGAATATAAAGAAAAAGTTCTTAAATGGGAATACCTGATAGCTGTCACAAAAGACTTCCACAAGTCATGGTTTTTCTCTGCGTCAATTTGAGACCTACAAATCTTCATAACCACCTACATAGCTGGGCTTGATTTGTGTTTCTGCATTTGCAGGTATGATTATCTAATCTCAAAATTTGACCCTATATCTTAACTACAACTCAAAGGAGGATATGTGACTTTATAAAAAACAAAGTGCTATGTATATGTTCCCTACAACTGTGCTAATGTTTCTAAAACCTTAATTGGCCTCCACTCACAAAACAATGACATGTGGAGATGTCACCTTAAGCTTTAGTGAATTACCATCTTCAAGATATTCAGAGATCATCCAATAATACTGATTGCAAAAATAATGCTTGGCTGTCTAATTAATTGTTTCAGCATGATCACTGACCTATGTACACCTCATCCAGTCACCCATCATCTACTGTCATGGACCTCTGGACTGTCCTGATGCTAAGTACCTTTATGCTTTGTCAACTGATATCTCAGTTACTGTTGCTTGGTTTACTATATTAGATTCATTTTCTGTATACACCTAGACTCTCAATCATAATTCTTATTTGCCTTTGAGGAGCTAAATGGTGGATCTCAACCCAGATTAATGTTAATTTTCATCCTAACATTATTTTTTTTTGTATCTTAGTTCAGCTGATTCATTCCAGGATAAAATCTGCTAAACTCCAGATGATGATAAAGATGGAGTAACTCATGAGCACTCCATGAGCACAACCTTTATCATGGACCTCTTGACCCAAACATTCTTAAAAGGGAAACCCAAACTGCTTACCCCACCTCACCCCCTCTCAGTCTGAAGAAGCTAGGATTGTCATCATCCAATCCCCTTGACAGCAATAAGAAGGTGGTGGGAAATAGGCGGGGGAAAGTCAGGTAGTCAATGTAGACAAAATAAGGGTGAATAAGAATGAAATTGACTGATGGTTCTTTTTTCTTTTTCAATGGAACAAAGAGCACCTATTCTACCAAATATGTAGTTATGCATTTCAGCTTGACATCCCCTCTGCTAACAAGGGTGGATTGGACACAGACATTTGCTAGCACAGGAACTTACTGGGACAGATTAAAAAGTGGCTGTATTTAAACTCCCTCACTGGAACTTCTGGTATCCTATGCCATGTTTAATGTTATGTTTTAGTGTTTAGCCAAAGCTAGGAACCAGCTAGGTCATGATACACTCTGAGTCAATGTCTGTACAGCTCTGAACACCATCCCACTGGCTGCTGAGCACCAGTCCAGAGCAGCAGATGAAATTGGAGGCCATCTGCCCATTCCCTTATCTACAAGTGTGTGTGCCTTTCACAAAGCCCTCTGGATAGCAAGACTGAATTCAAGGAGGGATGGGATATCCTTTAAGCCACAAAGGGTCACCCTCACACTTGCTGCCTCCTTAACCAGTCAGATGCTTGATGCACAAATGGTATCTCAGTCACTCTGTAGACTCCAGATCCTGCATGTAGGTGAGGCCTGGTCAAATGTGCTCCAAAGCAGGTTCTGTGCTTGAGGGAAAATCCCTGGGACTCAGGTAAGAAAGTTGAATATCTGCTTGGCTGGGTGGCCATGGGGAGCAGAGGCTGGTGAGAAGAGGGGCTGGGGAATGCCAGGGACAGGACAGCCGAGGAGGGCAGGAGGCTTGTCAAGTTGGAGGTCCAGGAGCAAATCCCAACATTGCATTGGGTGAGGATCCCCTTGAATCCCTGGTGGATCCTTTAGAGAAAAGTGATTACCCAGATTTCCCAGAAGCATTTGCCCTATGTCCTTGATTATGTGTTCCTCCAGTTCATTCACCCTGCAACCTCTAGGTGAGAAAGGGAAAGAGCACATTAGGAGCACTGATACAGAACTCAGGATAGGACAGCAATGAGGCACGTGTTTAGCAAATGTGCACTACAGGCCTATTAGGTGATAGGTACTGGGAAAACAGTGATGGTAGGATAGACCCTCCCCTCTTGAAGTTTATAGCATGCCAGGGGATCTGCTCTGTCTCTTACTCCTGGCCAGCAGACCCTCTACCGTATGTGACCCTGACCATAGCTGAGGAATTCACAGATGGGACACAAGTTCCAGGCCACCAGGCAGATTCCCTCAAGTGTGAAATGATATTCCAGGGCTGCTCATTCTCTGCTCTGTGGCTGGATGGAGCAAGAGGCATGGGGAACTTTGAGGAGCTGTGGAAGGACTAGCCTCCCTGTTGCACCAAAAACTCTCCTCATAGGACCAGAACGGAACCTAGGTGGAACAGGGAGCTGAAGAAAAGCTCAAGAGAGAGACCAGAGGAGTGGCAGCCTCTACCCTAGTGCACTGAAAACCCTCCTTCATAGCTGGAACAGAATCTGGGTGCAGGAGGGAGCTGAAGAGTAGCTCAACAGTGGGACCAGAAGAGTGGCAGTCACTACCACAGACAGCTTTTCAGTTCTTAGTTCAAGGTTTTTCCCTGTCTGAGCAATGGTCCACCACAGAGGCTGCTGAGTCCACTGAATCCAATGGTGCTGTCTTTTTCATGCCAAATCTGTGTGACTGGGAATTAGCTATAGAGCACTAGTTAAAAGCTTCTGTTGGTGGTGGTCTGCTCAAACCCAGGGCCTCATGCATGCCAGGCAAGTGCTCTAACAATGATTTATGTCCCTGGAAACATTACCTTAACCATGCTGGGAGCCCAAAAAATCTCACTCAGATATTAATGGAGAGATCTCCTTGTCCAAATGTCTCTCTTCTCTTTCAGTTTCTGAAATCCAAATGCAAGGACTCTTCACTAGTCCCCTCAGCCTGGGCAGATTTGGGAGATGGCCTCTGAGTGGCATAAAAGTTTTACACAATTCAGAGCCTCTGTGATATCCCAAAGTAGCCATCCCCACTTTTGCTTGGTAAATGGAACATTTCCTAGGCTCCCTGGGAGTTCAGAACTTCATCAGAGGTGGTCTATGTGAAAGCTGGGATAGGTCCTTCTGAGGAGAGGGCATGCCTTCCATTTCATGCTGCCTGGAATGTGTATGTAAAGCCAGAGCTGAATAGCAATCTTGCATAAGAACGCAGAAGCCACATGTTGGGGATGTGGAAGGACAAGATGGAGGTTTGGGTCTCCAATGACCATGAAAGCCACTCTCACTTGGAATTTTCTTTCACTCCTAACCAAACCTAATCCTATCTGAAAGGCCCACTCTGACCTCTAGTGTGACCCCAGAGAATGTGTTCCAGGCTTCCTCCTTAGGTTCTCCAAGTCTGCAGCATCACTGGGTAAAATAACCCTTCCCTGGGGCTACAGAACATCAGTATCCTTTCTCTAAAAGCCACAAAGGCCAGCGCTTAGCACATGGCTAATCTTCAGGAAGTGTGTTGGATGAATTGTTGACATGTGATATAAGTGGCAGAGGAAGATGTGCCTCCTGTTCCTAGGTCGGTGGCTCGTGACAGTCATGCAATAATACTGGATATCCAGCCCCACCCCTGCCTTCAGAGAATGTATGGCTGAGGCCCAAAGAAAGAACACCAAGTAGTTAGGTCCTTCCTCCAGACAGCTCCATTTAAAGCTCTATTCACATATCACCGCACCTGGAAGGCCTTCCCTGACAACCTGCCTAAAATGATGATGACTCAGTCACCCACATCACCCTGTCCAGATGTTTTATTGGATTACCCACCACTGGATGTGCATTTTAGTTATTTTCATATCCCTGTTATTATGGTGAACTCCATTGGGAAAGGGACTTTGTGTTTTGTTCTCTGATAGCACTTTGTCTACAGCAGTATCTGGCATATAGTAAACACTCCATAAACATTTGTCAAATGAACAAGTGAATGATAAATAACTAATCAGCTAATTGTAAATCTGAAAGTATGCTAAGGGAATGTCTAATAGCACTGCAGTTTCAGACTGGGCAAGTGGGATAGCAAAGATACTTTGCAGTGAGCTCCAAGTGTCCACAGAAAGTTGGGCTAGAGAGTCGGAGAGTCATGGGCACAGGGGTAAGTTGAAGGCACAGAACAGAGACTTTTGAGATAGTGTGTGGAAAAAGAACAGCAGAGAGAGAAGGGTGAAACCACTCAGAGCTGGGCATTGTGGTGCATGCCTGTAACCCAAGTGACAAGGGAGTCTGAGACAGGAGAAGGCAAGTTCCATGTTAGCCTGGGCAAATTAGCAAGACCTATCTCAGAACTAAAAAAAAAAGAAAAGAAAAGAAGGCCAGAGACACAGCTCAGTGGTTGAGCACTCTTGGGTTTAATCCTCAAGACTAAAAAAAAAAAAATAACACCCACTCAGAAACTTCCATGTTACATAAGGAGCAGCAGAAGGCAGAGAGACCAACTGACCAAAGAAACAGAGGCAGGAGATGAAGCTGAGGAACCTGCAAGGAGGACAAAGCTCAGAGTCCTGGTTGAAGAGTCAGGACATCAGAGACTTGTGCAGTTCACACTCCCACACTCTGCTGCTTTCTGACTGTGAGACAATCTCTGGCACTCAGAGACCTCAGTTCTAAAATGGGGAAGATAAAGTGTATGCTTCAAAAGTTACTAGAAGGACTTGGGAGATACATTAGAGTAAGCTGTTGGGATGAAATAAGTGCTCAATAAAGTCTTCTTTTAGCCATGCATTGTAATGCAGTGCTTGGGATCCTGAGGCAGGAGGATCACTTGAACCAAGGACTTGGAACCAGCCTGGGCAACATAGTGAAAACTGCATGTGAAAAATCATTTAAAAAATGAAAAAGTTTTGATTTATTCTGTGGTGTTGGGAATGAAATCCAGGGACTAATGCATGCTAGGAAATGCTCTACCACTGACCTACAATTCCCAGCCCCATGAAGCCTTCTTTTAAAAAGGGAATGAATTATCTTGAATAAGTGAGGCATTATCTGGAGTCCCATGCCACAGGGAGAAAACACCATCCAACCGATGCTTTTTACAAACTGTGGTTTCTCACCTGTCATCAGGGCTTACTGCCACTTATTCATTGGACCTTTCCTCCAGCCTCACCACCTCTGCGGAGGCCTCTTTGAACAGCTAATGTCTGGGCTCCCCCTTTCCAAACTAGGCTCCTAGCATCTGTTTGCTCTTCAGGGTGTGGCTCCTGGGGGAAGGATCTGGTTGGCACCTGTATCCCAGGTGCTGGGCTCAGAGCAGGTGATTCATCAATGAAAAAAGACCAAGTCTCTCATGGAGATCTAATTGAGAGGAGTGGTGGAAATCAATCATGGGGCATCAAAAGAGGAGGCTGAGTTTTTGGAAAGACTAGAAGCTACAGGAGTGGACAGTGTGAAGGTGGGGAGCTGTGGACCAGATTAAAGGCAGGGCTGGGTGAAAGGAACACCTCAGCAGTGAGACTGAAGAAAGAGCTGGGAAAACGCCCCTGAGGACACAGGAGTGCAGGCCACCCAGCACAGCCCTTCGCAGACTGGCAGGCAGGAAGAAGAGTGGAGGACCTGGACTTTCCCAGAAGCACAGGTCTGCCAGGGAAAGGTGAAGAGGGCTGAGCTGGGTGGGCTATAATGAGCTGGACAGGAGGGTTAGGCTCTGGCATGCAGGGGATCCTAAGGCACCATGGCAATTTGGGTTGTCCTGGCGAGAAAGCCAAGTCTTGGTGAGACTGTTGGTAGGACTGGGAGCCGCACTAAGGGGTGAAAGAGCAGCAACTGGGAAGCAAGGGTGATTGGAAAGGGGAGTTGTTCTCCCAGGATGGGGAGTATTTGGGACCCTCAAGGGAGCAGGGGTATGGGAGGAGGGGCTAGAGGTCAGCATGGGTAGCTGGAAGTGATTTCTCAACTAGGAAGTGAAACCTGTTCCCCACCCACTGAGCCCTGGGTCTGAGGCCCCAGGGTCCAGGGGCTCTGTTGCACAGCAGGGTCCTGGGTGGGGCTTGGGGGGCTGAGAGCAGCTCCACAGATGCTCGTGAAGACCAGAGCTCTGGAACAAGCTGGAACTGTGGCTATGCAACCTGTGAGCAACCTGGTAGCCTGTGGGGTGCAGACCCCGCCCCTTCTGGGAGAGGGAGGGGTCGCCCTGACTCCATCTGCGTCTGACCACGCCCTTTCCGCGTCATAATTCTTGTCCTCCAATGATCTGGGAGAATTGAGGCCACGCCCACCCCATTGCTGCTTACGGCTCTCCTGGATACTGAGTTCCAGGGCAGCTTGTGCAGTGCAGTTGAAATTGCCAGAAACGGTTTCCCGATGCATACTGGGATGCTGGTGATGTGTCCCCTCCAGTTTCCCCTGTCCCACCCTGGTATGTGGGAGGAAACCTGAGGAAGCAAATTGGCAGCATCCAAGAGAAAGGTAAAACGCCCTGGATCATGGTCCGAGCCCCTCTAGCTGCCGGAGTGTAACCAGAGTCTGTCACTCCTGAGGCATCCCTTGGTTCCCCCACCAAAGTCTCCTCAGCCAGACTCTCCCCACAGAAGCCCAGCCCCCAGGCTTCACCAGTCTGCCCTTGGTGACTTGGTCCACTCCGAGCATGGCCCTGCCCTTCTGCCGCCCTATACTGGACCTCCCTAAGCTCCCTGAGGGCTGTTCTGCAAGGACCACCGCCAGGCCCTGTGCTCACCTCCCTCACTGTGCAGGAGCTGCTGGAGTGCCACATGGTTAAGTCACTGTGCCCTCTGATCCCCCAGGACTACCGCGTCCCAGCCATGCACCAGCCTTCCCCACCGTGGAGTGCAATGTAGTTACACAACCCTAACCCCTTGGAGCCCTCATGACTACCTTGCCCTGGCTCTGTGTTCACCTCCCCCACCTTGGAGCAGCAGAAGCACCATTTAGACTTTTCTCTGAAATGATGTTTGGGTTGTGTTCTGTTCCCAGATTCCCCGGTGCAGTGCCTTTACTTCCTTCTGATGTAAGGATATGTTGATATGTAAATCTTTGGCAAGAACTGGAGTGCCCCTCCAAGCTCTCAGGCCTACCAGGAGCTCTCATGACTATCACGGGCCAGTCTTTGGTCTTCACACCCAGTCCTCTGAGTTTCTTTGACCTCTTGGGCTGCTGTGGTCTGGGGACAGATTTCCATTTGGAAGGGGCCTCTCGGGACCATGGGACCGAGTGCCCAGAGTTTTTAGGCGGCCCTCCTTCCAGCGTACACATGGGTAACTCAGAAGGCCTGCATACTCTCCAGTGAATTAGATACATTGACAGTATTTCTCGGTGCCCAGGGAGAACAGGTTTGGATTGGTTTGGTTTTCTCCCAGGTTTCTGCCTTCTACAGAGAGTTAATTTTTTTTCTTCTGAATTCTGTACCTCACAGAATCACAGAATTCCCTGTATTGGGGACTGGGTGCTTCTCAGGCAGTGCTTCTGAAGTGAGGTGTGCATGTCCTAATGTGGAGCAGATGCTGGCAACTGAGCCTCACAGTTTGTGTCTTCCCAACTTGGTGTTTGGAGGCACTAGGATAATAATTAGAAGGCATTTTTCTGAAGCATGTTTTCTTTGTTTTTCTTGTTCTTTTTTTCCTTTTAAAAGAGAAGGACAGAGAGAGAGAGAGAGACAGAGAGAATTAATTTTATTGAGTTTTTCACATGGTTTTCATTGCTCCAACCCTTAGTTGTGTATATGGGTGCTGTGTTTGGAACCCATGTACTTGCGCATGTGGGGCAAGCATTGCAACTGCTGAGCCAACATTCCAGCCCCTTGTTTGATTTTCCTGAGATTAAACATATTAATGGATTTAGGGCTGACATAAGATTATGATAGACTTCCGTCTGAAATGATGTTTGGATTGTGCTCTCTTCCCAGATTCCCTGGTGTGGTGCCTTTAATGCTTTCTGATATTAGGATATGTTGATGTGTAAATCTTTGGGAAGGACTTGAGTGAAGCTCTAACAGACGTATAGGCAGGACTCCACTGTGTTTCTAAACTGCCCAGGGCATAGTGCCTGCCCACTTACTATTTACTTTTCCACCACTACTTCTGTTTTGTGCCTTAGAGCTGCTTATTTGACAAAGTAGGGAACTAGGTGTTAAAAGATTGAACTTAAACTCAATTATTCCCTTTTTTTAAGAGGGAGGAAGAGAGAGAGAGTAAAAATCGGTTTTATTTAGTTTGTCATGTGGCTTTTGTTGCTCTGAGACTTCGTTGTATACATGGTGCTGGAGTTCAAAACCCATGTCCTTGTACATGCCAGGCAGGTGCTGTAACCACAGAGCCACCACTCCAGCCCCCATTATTGCCTTTTTTTTTTTTTAAAGCTTTGTTAACAGTCCATTTTTTCAGTCATTAAGAAATCATTAAAACATCTTTTGGGATTGTTGGTGGCATTATACCAGATGGTGCACTTAAGGCTGTTTTATGAAAAGTGTAGAGGAGAATATGAATATAGGGACTTATCATTCTCATGAATATCACTGCTTTTCACAGTTGAGAGAATATCAACAGACCAGTCCTGGTGTTCTTGCAGGAGCAAAGAAGATTAAAAATGGCAGTAGTCCTGAGACAACCACTGCTATTGGTCATCAGTCACCTGAGGATGTGAGTCTTGGATGGCCATGCTCCCATGAGTTGGGAACTTAAAGAGCAATAAAGGGTAGTGGTTAAGATGAAGAAATATCAAGTACTGGTTAACAATGCTGGGTTTCAGAGCTGGGGGTATATCTCAATGGTGGAGTGCTTGCCTAGAGTGCATGAGGCCCTGGGTTCAATCCTCAGCACTGAAAAAAATGCACACATGTATGGTTTATACATACATTTATGAAGTTTAAATGAGATTGTTGTTTTTCTGTTAATTTCCTAGCATAGAGCCAGGTTTGGTGTATACATTCAATAAATGGTAGTTGCTATTTGATTTTCCTTGCCCTTGGTGACAACAGGGAAGTCAGGCCATTAGAACAGCCACTGGCCATCAGGCTCTTCTTTTAGGATATGCCACCCAAAGTGTCCTTGGGTGTGGTGAGCAGAGTCCCAGGCTCTAGGATTAAAAGAGTATTTGAATTTTGAGTCCATCTTTGCTATTAGCTTTGTGGGTGACCTCAGAAAAATTACTTTCTCTCACTGTCCCCTGTACCTCTGGTCCCAGCTCCTGAGAAGGCTGAGTAATGGCTCATCTGAGCCCAGAAGTTGAGACCAGCCTGGCAACATATTGAGACCCCTTTCTCACAAATCAAAGGAAACATACAAAAACATAAATTAGACCCTAGGCTCAGAAATGCCTTGGAAAACTGTCAAGTGTGATTGAGGGTGAGGAAGTGTTACTCTGGAATAGCTACTGTCTTCAGTATGCTGGCTGCCTCTTTGGCCTGCCAGATCCTGACTCAGTTTTTGCATTTGCAGCACAATAAGGATCTAACCAAAGAGCAAAGAGCAAGATTCCCTCAGGCTGGAGTTGTGCAAGAACTGGTAGGAAGGGGAAGGAGAATGGGTGATCCAGGTCTTTAGTCAATGCTGAGGGTGGGGGTGGGAGTACAAGTGAGCCTGAGGTGGTAGAGGGAGGTTTTACAGGTCTGGATGTGTCCAAAGCTACGCTCTAGTCCCAGTTGTGCCCCTCATTCAGAAGATGGCCTCAGGCAACTCAAACTCTCTGTGGCCTGTCACTTGTGACCGGATTCCTGGAGTCCCTTCTAATGCCACAGTTGTGTGATTGTGTGGCAAGGGTAGTGGGTTGGTGGTCAAAGTGACTCTTGCTGTTCTTGGTTCATTCCTTCCTGCACTGCGTCTGGCCACAGCCTAACAATGAGGAACTGAAGCAGCAGAACTCAGAAATGGAAGAGAGCATCCTTGTCATACTGGCCAAGAAAGCAGCTATGGAGATGTCTGAGGTCTGACTGCAACAAGTGAGGCTGCAGTTGGGCAGCCCAGTCCCCAGCTCTCTGGGATAGTCAGGGTGGCCTCCAGCCAAGAGCTGGAAAATTTAGGTCTTTGTTCTGGTCCTGCAGTGGAATCCACCAGAGATGGCTGAAAGTCCACAAATGGGACATGTTGGGGATCGACACCAACATGAGGCTTAGCTGGCTTGTAAAAGAGTTGGTAATAAACAACTCTAAGGGGCCCAGCTGGCTTGTAATTAGCAAATTGCCTGACTGCATGACTAAGCTATTTGGCCACTCATTTGTTACAATTGAATAAATGTGTTTGCACTGGACCCCTATTGGTTGTTGTAATGGCTAAATAGAGTAGGGACTAGTCAGGTGAGAAAGCAGTCAGGAGGAAAGCAGAGAAGCATAGAGTCAGAGAAGCAGAAGCACAGAAGTATAGAACCAGGGAAGAAGAAGAAGCAGGAGCAGCAGCAGCAGAGATGGCGGAGAGATCAGCAGCAGTAGAAGATGCAGGTAGTAAGAGCCTCGGCTGCAGAAATAGGACTCTAGTATGGCAATAGAAATAAGGACTCAAAAAGAGGGAAGGTGGGAAGCGATTGGAGGCCTTTAGCCATGGTAAACAGAGAAATAAAGTGCTTGGAGAACTTAAGACCAGTGGGTCTATTTTAAACTCAGTCAAACGCCGAATGAGAGCTGTCCAGTTCCTGCCAACCGGGACCGGACAGTGATCCCTGCCTAGACTCCTGAGTCTAGGCAGATAAGACTTTAAAATTTTTTTTTCTAGTTGTAGATGAGAAGAATACCTTCATTTTATTTTAATACAGTGCTAAATACATCTCACATGCTAGGAAAGTGCCTTGGCATTGAGCCTGTGATAAGGCTTTTAAGTTTTTATTTTTAAAACATCTTGGTTGAAAACACATCATGTTTTAGGTTTCATTTATATGTTTACTCAGGAATCTGTTCCCTCTCCTGAGAGCTGAGCCAGTGCTTGTATGATATGATAATACCCTTAAATTGTACCCTGATCCTAGCTCACCCTCTTGTGGAGGTATCAAAGGGAACACCCGGGCTCCCTCTGATAATATCCAGCAGACACAGGATGTCAAAGAGGAGCAGAGAAAGTTGGAGACACCTTTGGGGCAGGTGAGGCTTTGCAAAGGGATTGATATGGGAGGAAGAGAACTCCAGGTGGCCAGGCAAGGTATGAACAATTGACAGCCCTTCCTAACTTCTCTGCCCACTCTTGCAGTTGATGGAGTCCCTGAAGCATCTCCAGGTGGAGAGAGACAACTATGTGAAGAGATTGAGAGAAGAGACTGTCCTGTGGCAGCAGAGGATGTGGCAAAGGTTGGAGCAGGTGAGGCCTGGCAGTTGGTTGGTTGGCTTTCCTGGGCATCTGCACAGTGGGAATCTGTCACTTGTGCAGTGCTCTGGTTTTGTGGGGATGGGGCAGAGAGGAACCTGGGCCAGGTCCTCCAAGTCCTGGCTCCCTCTGATCTTTCACCTGAGGCAGGTGCACACATTGAGGGAGGAGAAGGAATGGAGTGAGAGAGTCAGGCACAGGAGCTGAACACCAGCTTGGAAGATCTGAGGAGTCAGATGGGTGAGTAGGGATGATGGTGACTTGGGAGCTGGAATAGACCTAGGGCTGTGGGGCTTCAAAGGTTCCAGGGAGGGGAGTGAATTCAGGGGCACTGTGATGGATGGAAAGGGGTCTTATCTCTTTTTGACCAGCTGCCTTGAGCATGACTGTGTAAATGCCTGGAAGGTAACAGATCATCATCTAGGCAAGGTTCGGGATGAGGGGCCAGAATGAAGAGCTGAGTGCGCACAAGAGGGTTCCAGAAGCTGAGAGTGAGCCCCTTACTTGAGTGCTTCCTTTCTCATTGGAGTCCCTCACCCTAAGCAGGGCCTTCCAAGGCAGGGCAGTAGCTGCTCAGTCTCTGCCTGGAGCCACTGAAGGAACTGGAGAGCCTGTTTAGATAGCTCCTCACTCAGGTGCAGGATGATTTGCTGGAGCTAGAGCAGGCAGTGGAGTTCTGGGACTCTCAGGTGGAGGAGTGCAAGCAGATCCTGGAGACCTTGCAGAAGGACCCATCAGATGCACACTCTTGCAGAACCATGAGCTCAAGGAGCAGCTGGCGGAGCTACAGGATGGCTTCATCAGGCTGGTGCACAGCCCACAGGCGCCCACCTGTGCCAAGACCTTTGGGGCAGGGCAGCACACCTGCCTGTCTTGCCTCTGCCTCAGACTGCATCCCCGTAAACTGGGTTCTGTGAAGTCACCCCATGAGCTAATGCCCTGTTCAGATATCCATGGAGGGAGAGGAAGTGATTCTTCCCTGCAGTTTGACAAATGGACACCAATGTCTGGGGTCTCTAGCTTCATTGCATGGTGTTGATTACTCCTCTCTGTCCAGACTAATGAGAACATGAAGATCATTAGTGTACTGCAGTCAGAGCAGCCTTGTCAAGAGGGAGCTGTTGAGGAATGTATGTCAGCTGCAGGAGAAGCTGGGAGAGGTAAAGGAGACTCTAAACCCTACCCCATGTGGTATGCATGGGCCAGGACACAGGCATTGGCCTCTGGAGAGGGGCAGAGCCAGGACCAGGACAGATTAGCTGCAGCCTAGGGGACAGGTGACCCCTGACTCCTGCTCCCTATCTGTCAGAGGCTAGTAGCCCTGGGCTTCTCTTGGCTCCAGACATGATCATTCTTCTGGAGGCCTGGAGCCACTCACTGTAGGGAAGGTCCATTTCAATGGGAAGCTCTTCAGTTACTGAGCACCAGTAGTGTGCTGTCACCAGATGTGGGTTGGCTCTCTCTGCTTTTCCACATCTGGGCCTGAAGTGCCCATGGTGGGAAAGAAGGCTACAAGGTATGAGGTTAAGTGCAGGAGGCATGGGGCTACTTTCAACCCACCCCTCCATCATTTTTGGGCTCAGAATCTGGAAGCAAGTTCCACCTGCCCTCATAAACAGGGTCTTCCCACAGGTGGAGCTGAAGAGCCAGGAGGCTTGGGGTCTGCAGCAGCAGCAAGACAAGTATCTGTCACACCTGCCAAAGTATGTAACATTCTATCAGCAGCTGGCTTCTAAGAAGAGGGTGCTGCACAAGCAGGTTGTGCTGCAGGCTCAGCTCATAGACCAGCTACAGCACAGGCAGTGCAGGACAGGATGGCAGTGGAGGTGGCCCACTGGGAGTTGCAGGAGACCCAGGTGAGGAAGCAGCTGGCATTCCTCAGTGGAGGACCTGGATACCTCTTTCTTGTCACTCTCTTTCCTGGAAGCCACCAGTCAGCAGAACCAGCAGGCCCAGCTGAGTCTCTTGGCTCTCCTTGGGGAAGGTGAGTGAAACTGTCCAGAGGGAGGAGAGATGTCCTGAGGAGGGTCTGGTAGGATTGATGAGTGATTCTCTGGGGAGGCTGGCCCAGGGGCACACATGAGGGGCAGAGGTGGGGCCTTCTCTCTGGGCCTTTTCTTGTGGGACTGAGGATCCCTCTGACTATCTGCAGTAGAAGGCGGAGTGGATGAAGAAGAGGATGAAGAGATTCCTCAGCCCAGTCTGACTGTCTCAGAAGACCTAGATAGCCGAGAGGCCAAGGTGAGCTGTGTTCTCCTCTGCCCTGTCCCTGCCCTAGCTCACCTTTTTTGCCTCCCTCTGTGGTCCCCTAGGTACCCTGGCACCATTGTGTCCCCACTAATGTTTCCCACAGCCCACACTGGGAGCCAAGTGTTGGCCCACCCAGAAGAACAGGGACCCACTGAAGACCAGGGGAAAGCTTCTATGCTTACTGCCTTCTGGTTTGTCCTGAGCATACCTCCAATAATGCACACTTGTTTTGCCTCTAGGTGGCATTTTGTAATGCGGCTCTGGCCAGTGCCCAGGAACATTGGGCACAGCTGCACAGACAGCTGAGGGAAGAGCAGGCATGCTGCAGGTGCCAGGCACATCTGCCAGTCCCACATCAGAGCGAGCCCACAGAGCAGGCCCTGGCCCTTGGGAGCAGGGGTGATTGTGCATCTGGGGAGAGTCCCCAGGCACTACAGGTGGCCAGGCAGAAGTTGCAAGTGAGTGAGCCTTTCCTGATGAAGTAGGGATGCACGGCAGGTCACCACCAAGTCCTGACCCTGCTCTTTGGCCTCAGAGCCACTTCCTGGAGGTCATGCTGGAGAAGATGGAGTTCAAGGAGTGGGTGGAGGAGCTGGAACATTTTTGCATACAGCTATCTGGAGAGAGATAGCACCAGTGAGCAGGGCTGAGGCCCAAGGAGAGGGCCTGCACAAGGGACCTGTCAAGGGAAAGCTAGCTTTTGAGCCCTGCCTTCCATCCTCCCTGCAGCAGAGTACATTGCCCTCTACCAAAGCCAGAAGGCAGTGCTGAAGAAGTGGCAGTGGAGGAGGCCTACATTAGCCAGGTGGAGATGAAGATAGGGCCCTGAGCCTCTCTGCAGGCCTGACTGGGCTGGAGCCAGGGAATGGAGCACTTCTCCCTCAGGTGAAGCCACTAGAGCTATAGGAGCTGGTGTCACAGCTCATGAGTGAGCACCAGGAGTGGCAGGGCAAGTTCCTGAAAGCACTCCTGAGCCCTGGCCTGGAGCCCACTCCAGGGCCAACCAGCCCCTAGGGACTTGGAGCTTCCCACAAGCAGAGTGGTAAGTAGGACCTCAGGGCAGGTGGGCAGGAACAGCAGCAGACAGCTGCATCTTTCTCAGAACTCTCCCTTCTCCCCAAAGACCTTCAAGAGGAGAACCCCACCAACAGTGTGGAAGCTGTATGAGAGGAGGCTGGGGAAGCTTCGGTCCCCAAGAACTGCACTGCACAGCAGAGCATGCAGCTGCTGCATGAGATCCAGAAGCCCCAGGGACATCTTGGCCTGGGCATTAGCCTATGTGTGCCCTTCTACAATGCTGATAAGGATGGCCAGGTGAACAATCCTCTAAGACTGTTGGTCATTTCTCTCATATCTTAAAGCTAGAGTAAAACAAGGAAAGGGTGAAAGTTAATGAAATATTTGAAGCAACACATGATCTAGGGGAAGTCTGGTTATGGAAGCAGGGGAGGCAGGTGGGAGGAAGAGGGAGGACTGGGAGGAAATGGGATTACTAATACTATAAGGGACACTTACTTCCCCTGAGAAGATAGTTAATACTCATGCAGGCATTTAAAATAGGAAACTGACAATATATATGTATGTAGACATTTATACCTGTAATTGGGGGGAATTATAGTGGAGACGAGATTAGGGAGTGGGAAAAGGAGGGTTCCTGGGTAAGGAATGGGTTCATGTTATATTGTCATCAAGTAAACATGTATAAATGTTTAAAAATGAATCCCTTCAACATGCAAGACCATGTTCAATCAATAAAAGAAGACTGCTCATCAAGCCTAAAGTGGGGCCTTGGGACTCTTTTCCCCACCTTATCCCTGCCACTCCTTCCCAGTCACTCTTTTGTTCTTAGAGTAGCAAGATAAGACTCTTATCTAATGGGAAACAAATGGGTGTAGACCCATGTTGGCCAGGGCTGAGGCTTGGTTTTTGACTGCTCTTCCAGAGAGAGTGCTACAGATGCATACTGTTAGCAGGGTGCCTCTGTAGAGGGGCAGGGGCTCCCTGGTGGCCCCTCACCAAGCATTTTTTCATTAGGGGAGCTCCAGCCTCTTCCATGTAGGCATTCAGGGCAGGAAAGTTGAGCAGCACTTTTACAGCTGGAGATGAGACTTCTCAGATGCACCCTGGGCAGGTCAGCTGGGCAGCATTCTCAGGGACCCTAGGATGGAGCTCACTGGAGGCTGTGATGGGGCAATCTGGTGGGGGCAATCCTTCACTCAGTGGCTCCCATCATCTCAGAGTCACTTTGGGCAGGTCAGCTGGGCAGCAGACCTGTGGATCTTGAGACACTTGAGGCTCACAAGTCTAGATGAGGGCAGAGTGGGTGCAGACAGGGCAAACAGCTAGCAGTTTCTCAAGCATTGTGACAGGCAGGGCAGGAGCTACTGGTGGATGGACTCCCTCCCCTAATGTACATATTGTACTTGTGTAGCATTTTGTATATTTGGGGTGGGGCTGCCCCCTGTATCATAGTGGAGGTTGGAGAAGAAATTCTAATGATTATTTGGGGCTGGAAACTTTACTGGTAGTGTAGGACTAAGGAAGGAGGCAGGAAAAGGGTTGTGGTGCCCTGATGATGCATCTCCTGTTTATTTTGCTTTTTATTTAGGAATAAATGGATTTAGTCACAGTGCTCTCAGCCTTTGGTGCCTGTTTCAATAACTGGGTCCTGGGGTCTGCCTGCCCAACGGCATTGGGCAGGGAGCGGTCATGTGAGAAGACGGCAGGCTTCTGGACTATGTCTCTAAGGGTGCCTGGCAGGGCTGTTCACCATCTGCAGGCCTGTGTCCTGCATGGTGCTTGGCAAAGCACAGGGTGATCTCCACAGTCCTGTCCTAGTGCACAAGTACTCAAGTCTTACCTAACATTAGGGAGGGGACATGGGTGCAGTACCTAAGGAAGCTGATTTCTAGTCCAGACTTTTTCATGTCCTCCCTCTGCTCCCCTGGCCTGTGCACAACTGGAGTCTGCCCTTCCTGAGTGCCCGCCCCAGCCTCGGCCCCAAATCCTCCCTCCAGGCTGTTTGTCACCCTGCCCCCTAGTGGCCACAGCGGGGTTCACAGGATGGGGAGGAGCTGGTCTCCAGTTGCTTTCCCAGCATCACCAATATTAATGCACCCTAGCCAAGGTCTTCCTCGCCCAACCTGTGCTCAAACCTTCCCGTCCTTGTAAGCTCCACAGAGAACATGAATCAGCAGAGGACAAGGTTCCCCGTTGTCCAGGAATGGGGCTCTGAGAGACAGCAAGACTGGAAGAGAGCCATATATCTGCAAGCACACCCCCATGCTTCAAGGGTGACAGAAGATGGCCTAGGGGGCTAAATGTCTACTGTCCATGCAGGACAGGGAGGACAGAGCTGCCAGCACAGCGCTCCCATGCTTCAATAGCAGCAGAAGACAGGCCATGCAGGACAGGGAGGCTCACTGAAGGTGGCACACTGAAGCAGGGACGTTGGGCCACATGACTCCCCAAGGAGAGCATGGTGATCAACTGCCAGCATTAGAGGCACAGCTATTTTGGTGATATAGATATTTATAGAAGAGGGATGGCAGGAGAAACACCACTGAGGGACACTGGTTTTCACCAATGTCACACCTGGATGGATCAGATCCCCACTATGACAGACTAAGTCACAGAAGAAAGGGATTTTTTGGAGCTAGGGGACCCACTGTCAAATCACAGAACAGCTGTGTGGGCAGGCTTTGAGATGGGTCTCAGGACTATGAGGATCTGGGGTGCCTGGGGCTCTCTGGATGGGAGAGATTTGCATGACCCAATCAGCAGGTTGTTGGAGAGAGAAAAGGGAAGAGCAGCCATGCCCTGGCAGATGATGGAGCTGCAGGCATGGGTGAGGTTCTTGGGAGCCTGAGGCCTATAGTAGGGGGCTCTTAGTGAGGGCTGTGTGAGCCTGTGGCCTGTAGTAGGGGGCTCTTAGGGCTTCGGAGGAAGGATGGACTGAAATGCCCAGAATTATCAGGACTTCCTGGTGAGCATCTGAACTGCATCTCAGGATTCTCTGGGGTGAGAACTGCAGAGGAAGGTTGGACACTCTGGAATTCTCAAGAGTAACTCAGAGTGTGTGATCTGGAGCTTCCTGGATCCTTGGGAGTGAGGGCTGCAAGAAAGTTTGGACTGCAGTATTCAGAATACACAGGGTTGCCTGGTGGGAATGTAGCCTTTAGCTGCCAGGAGCCTATGGGTGAGGGCTTTAAAAGGATGAGCTGCAATAGGCATAGTCCTCAGTGGTTCCTGGAGAGACTTGTGGTGAAGGCCCCACAGGAAGGATGTACTACACTAAGCAGAACCCTGAAAGTGTCTGCTGAGCTTGTAGCCCACAGTTCCCAGAAGCCTCCAGGTGAAATCTCCATAGGAAGGATGTAGTGGACCACCCAGAATACTTAGGGGTGCCAGGTGAGAATATGGCCTGCAGCTCTGGAGCTTGGGTGAGGGCTGAACATGAAATGTGGACTATACTGTCAGAATCCTCAGAGGAGACTCATGAGACTGTGGCTTTCAGCTCCCAGGAGCCTCTCAATGAGGGCTTTACAGGAAGGATGGAGTACACTACTCAATCCTCAAGGGAGCCTGGTGAGCATGTCCTGCAATCCTCGAGCCTCTGGAGTGAGCTGTGCAGGAAGTATTAAGTATTTTGCCCAGGATCCTGAGGGGTGCCTGGTGAGCATTTGATTTGACTTCCAACTTTCTGGGAGGGGACAGCAGGAAGGAAAGACTACATGACCCAGAATATTCCAGGGTACCTGGTGGCCATGTGGCCTGCAGCACCTAAGGGTCTCTGGAGTGAGGGCTGCCCAGAGAATGGAGTACACTGCCCCAAAATCTCAGGGGTGCCTGCTGAGCATGTGACCTGCAGCTCCCAGGTGCTTCAGTGAGGGATCCAAAGGAATATGGGCTGTGCTACCCCGAATCCTCAGGGATGCCTGGTGACCATGTGGCAAGCAGCTTCAAGAAATGTCTAAGATGGGCTGGAGTGGTGGCTCAGTGGCTTTGGTGCTTGCATGGCAAGCACGAGGACCTGGGTTCAAACCCCAGCACCACGTACACAACTGAGTGTTGGAGCGGCTAAGACCATGTGAAAAACTCAATAAAGTTGTTCTTCTCTTTCTCTGTCTCTCTCACTGTCCCTCTCTCTTAAAAAAAAGTCTAAGTCAGGGGTGCACAGGTTATATGAACTACACTGCCCAGAATCCTCAGGAGCATCTGGTGAGCATGTGACTTTGTATTCCCTGGAAACTCTGTGTTAGGGCTTCACAGGAAGGTTGGAATACACTGTCCAGAATCTTCAGTGATGTATGGTAGCCATGTGTCCTACACCTCCCAGGAGTCTCTGGGTTGAGGGCTGCAGGAGGGTTGAGTTGTTCTACCCAGAATCATCATAGGTCTACAGTTCCCAGAGGCCTCCATGGAGAAGGCTGGGCAGGTAGGACAGACTGAACTATCTGCACTTCCCCAGAGTGACAGTGCTGTTGGACCTCCACATGTCTTAGAGGTTGCAGGAGGATTTCTCACTTTGGTAGTGGCCCCCATGGGCTGACATCAACTTTAAAAAAAAACTCATTGTGTTGAAACCAGGCTAGACCCTGACTGTCACTCTATAGCACTGCATACAATTCTCAAAGGCCTCTGTTCTTTGACCCAAAGGGACATAGGTGCTGTGTCAGGAGCTCTGGGCACCTGGCTCTGCAATTTTTGGTCTACAGCAGTGGCATGGCTAGTGTCTTAAGGTGACCCCAACTCACTTTTTCTCCTCTTCTGAATTTCCCCTTTGGGGATATCAAAGATAAATGGCCAGACCTCAAAGTGGTGAGAAGAGCTTTTACTCAGTAACTGGATGGGAGAGGAGAAAGCTGAGCTCTGTTTCCACTTCTGCAGAGGTGTTTAGGGCTTGTTAAAGGGAGAAATCGGGAATGAGTTCAGGAGTCAACAATGGGCAAAAGGTGAAAGGGTGAGTGGGAGTAGTTATGACTGGGCCAGCTGTGCTTTGGCAGTTGTCTAGGCTTCTGCCTGCAGAGACTGGAGAGGCTTTGTCCTCCTTGGTAGTTATATCTGAGGGCAGCTGCTCTCAGGTTCTGAGCCAGGCCATCCTGAGTTGACTGTAAGCTCTTTTTAGTAACAGGCAGGGGATATAGGGGCCTGTTGCCAGGTGCTGGTTAGGATGTGGTAGGCTCTTCTGGCAGCCCTGAGATTTCCTCAGGCAGGCATTACAATGGAAATGGGGAGGTGGGGTGCTGCTGGGCACAGAGTGTCAGAACTGTGCTAGAGGAGCTTGGTAGGATGATCTAGTGCAGGGGAGGGGACAGAGCTGTCCCTGGCAGGGATCTACAGTTTTCAGTGGTTTCTGCCTTAGAGGCCTCTAAGATTGCTTTGTGGAGCAGTTCCATCCCTGAGGTTTCACATATTTGTCTGCAGCAATTTCCCCTGTAGCTGCATGTATTTCAGGTGGTCCAGCCTGATTGAACCCATCATGCCAGTCCCTTTTATTTTCACAGGAAAAATCACTAAGGGCATTTCCATGCTTGTTTAGGCTGTGATTTAGCAGGAGGGTTATGTGTGGCCATGGCTTAGGAGACAGTTGAAGGACAGAGAAGCTCAGCACAGTGGTAGCTTTGCACAGAGTCAACACTGCCACTCCTGCAGGGCTCTTGATATGGCCCACATGCAGAACATACTTTGCGCATGTTCCAGATCACAGAAGGAGACATCCTGCTGCTGTGTGGGCCTCGGTTAACAGAGACATTTGAGCTGCAATCCAGGATGTCTGCTGGATGGTCACTGTGATCCTTGAGCCTGCAGGGAGGTCTCAACTGCTGCCCTCTGGACCCGCCCCTGGGCCTGTCTGCTTTTACTTATGTTCATTGAAATCCCTTCCTTTGAAGGCCAATCACCAGCACCATCCAGCCAATACCTTCTGTCATGTCCTGGGAGGGGAAGCAGCTGGTTCCTGATAAACAAAAGACTGTCAAGCAGAAACTGGACGTGCAGCATTCAGAGATGAGGAAAAGGGCTCTTTTTACCTGGACCAGAGGGGATTGACACAATGTTTTCAGCTTGGACAAACTTCTGTCAGGCCCTGAGATACCTGCTTATAAAACCAGTGTTAGTATACCCCTCCCAGTATCTGGCCATCCTCCTGTTCTGACCATGCTTCCACAGCCTTTGCCACCCCTGGGTGACATCTGGGCAACCTGCTCCATCAGCTAAGCAGGAGCACCCCTCCCAGTATCTGGACATTCTATGCCAATCCTGGGTGATGTCTGGGCATCTGGCCTGTCTCTATCAAGATTCCTGTTTTGTCAGTTAGCCAGAACACCCCTCACTCCTGATCCTTCTTCCCAGTCTCTTTCTGTCATTCCCTCCTACCTCAAGGCCCCATTGCAAAGATCTCCACAGCTAAAGTGAGCGAGCTGACTAAAGACTCTCTCCATGTTTAATGAGCACCATAGGATGCTATTTTTCTAACACAACAGCACAGGGAATACTGAAGATTGTCAGCCAACACCAGGAGCTGGAAGAGCCAAGGAAGGACACCCTGCTGCCAGCTGACTCTCTGATTCCAGAACTCTGACCTCAAGAACTGTGGGAAGGCAAGCTTCTATTTCAGGTCACAGATGTCATGGCAACCCTGGGAATGAGCACACTGGCCCTTCCTGTACCAGAGATGCCATTCATTTCTCCCAACCTGCCTTGCTGATTACATCAACATTGAGGAGACTATTCTGAATTTGAAGCTGAGGGGGAATCATGGAGCAGTGTGGACCTTGATCTGGGGAGATGTTAAGGAAAGTGGTCATTTTGTTGGGAGGTTGAGCTGAAAGACCACAGGGGAGACGTGATCAGGTAAGGTCCAGGTGGTGGGAAGAGCAGAACCATGTGGCTAGAGGGCCGACTTGATTTGGAGCACCCCAACAGGATGCTGAGTCCTGGCCCTTCAGTCTGAGAGTTGCTCTCACCTTGGGGATGACATTAGACCCAGGATGAAAGGCTGGACTGCTCATGGCCCCAAGGGTCAAGGGTGCCACCCTCTTCTCCACTCCCCAGTGCTCAAATCTGGCCTCTGAGGGAAACACCAGCTCATTTGAGTCCTGTCTCTGGGGAAGTGGGTCCTGCTTCCAGTTACTTCCAGCAGCGCAGGAAGGAGGGTACACTGGCAAGGCAGGAAGACCCAGAGCTGGGCTGGGTCTTGCCTCATGTGTGGACTTTCATGAGAAATACACTGGTGACTCTTCTTTCCTTGATCTTTTTAAAGTAGAAGGTTGTCTTCACAATTTTGCCTTTTCTGTGGAGGGGGGACTAGCATAGGATTCCCTCAAAGGAAGGGGATGCATTCCTCACCCAACTGACACACATATGTGCACACAAGTGCAGACACACACTTGCATGTAAACCCTCCCCACCCACAGAGACATGCACCTGCACATGCATGTACACGCACATGTATCCATGCCTGGCTTTCTCCTGTAAGGCTGGGGATGTTGGAGGAAACCAGGAGAGAAGGCAGGGGAGGCCCAGGGTAGAGGCTAGCAGCAAAGGGAGGGGGCAGTCACTTCCCAGGAAACCAACTCTGCCTTAACCCTTGATATCTCTCCCAGGCCTAGGTGTTGATTTTCCATCGAGCTGAGAATGTGAGTGTCCTGGGGCCCCCACACTCTATCTTCAGCAACAAGTGAGGAATGGGGTCCATGGCTTAGTCTTTGGATATGTTTGTAGACAGAACAGGAAGACAACAAAGACAAGAGGGGATAAGTACGGGAAGGGAGTGTGAGTGGCTGTCCCCATGCCTCAGGGGCCATCCAATGTATCTGCCTCCTTGCTGTGGTGCCAGAGGAGTGTTGGTGTTGTCAGTGATGTGTGTTCTCTTCACAGTGTGGGATTGGGGGGCATCTGTGTCCTCCAGAGCTGCTCAGCCCCCCTGCACCCTGTGCCAGAGTCATCCCCTTCATCCCATCAGGCAGAAACCTGCTCTTACCTCTCACCAGGAGGCCCAGTTTCCAAGGCTTTTTCAAACATGATCTGTAGCTCAACACTGGGCACTTGGCTCCTGATGACATGCCCCTGCTCCCCAGGGCAGTGGATATGACTGTCACAAGCCAGGGCAGCTGAGGATAAAGGTGGAGTGGGTGGGCCTGTGATTTGCCCTAGGCTGTGTTATCCCAATTGCAGACACCAGCCACTTCTATTTGAGAGGAGGGCAGTTGCCAGAGATCACTCAGTCTTGGGGAAGTGCTTTGGTGTTATGGGTCAACTCTCCAGGGTGTGGTGGAGAGTGTGGTACATGGAGCATTTGCAGGAGGCTCCTGTTCCCACAAAGGGAATACTGGAGGTGGGGCCACTTGAGGTGTCTTCATCATGTCTCTGGCCCTGTTTGTGTAGGTGGGTTTCAGTGGGGGCTGCCTAGGCTCCAATGCTGCTGTTGTCAGAGGTTAGGTTAGCCCTCAGCCCCTGTCACTGTCTGTTCCCTGGCACAGACTGCTGTGAGCCCAAGGCCCAGGGCTGGGGTAGTCTGTAGATGTCTGAATGGACTTGGTTCACTGTGGAAGCTAGATTGGCACATGGGGAAGAAGATGGAATCTTCTGGGTACAGGTGATGCCTGGGCTCTGTTTGTGGATTGTTAGAGCTTCCTGGAGTAGGAGGAAGGTGGGCCTGCTTAGAATGAGGCTGTTGCCCCCAGAATGAGTCTCAAACTTAGTGCATGAGCTCTTCCTCTCTGTGCTCTTACAGACCTGGACAAAGGCCCACAGAGCCAGTCCAAAGATGGCCCAGGAGTGCATCAACACTCCCTACGGATCCTCAGGGTCCAGCATGTGGGAGGCCATCATTCTGTTCACCTGTGGCCTGTCATGCCCCTGGCAGTCCTCATACCTGGAGGAAGAGGAGGGCATTGGTCTTGGACCCCCAGGGTCCCTGAGCTCAGGGCATCTGCTGCCAGCAGGGTGAGGGCAACTGGGGAAACAGCTGTCTGCCCCCCTGCTGCATGAGGACTTCACCCCAGTGTCCTCCAGTAGGACAGCTCCCCAGACTCAGTGGGAAGAGGCAGCAACTACTGCCTTGGGCTGCTACAGGTTGCCAGCCCTCAGTGCTCCAAGGAAATATGATCTGAACCTTAACCCTGGGTCCACAATAGCCTCAGTCTTTCTTGCAGCCATCAGGGCCCTGAAGGGTTACCTGCAAGTAGAGGCAGGGACTGGGTGAGGATTTGTATGGCATCTGGCCACCTATCCTGAACAGGCAGTGCTGTGAGTCCTAGAAGTTTCAGAACCCTGACTCAGCCAACTGCATCATGTCCATGAGCTAAAGTCCCTCATGCTAACCCTTGCCTGGGACTGGACCTCCTGGGAAGAGCACTTAAGCAGTGGCCAAAGGTCCTGTCTGGATGGAGGCAGGAGGCCCCTTCTCAGCCCCTGAGCCCGGCTCCTGTGGGGAGGAGCTCCACACTTCACATCCTATAAGCCAGTCTCTCCTTCCCTCTGCACACTTCTGGCTTTGTCTCAGGCTTCCCTGAGAAGGGGAGTGTGGTACCTAGCCCATTCTACCCTCACTTCCTTATGGGGTCGTCTTGGACTCAGAGGACAGAAATGAAATCCCATGACCGGGGGAGCAGCCTCTTCTGTGGCTTCATGAGTTGTCTTTCCTGCTGAGATCAACAGGCATCTTAGTTATTCTGTGGTTGATGAAGAGATTTGGAGATGTGAGGGGTGGGGTTTGCCCAGTCCTGGGCTTTCTGGACTCCACAACTTTGGAAATCACTCTTCTAGTACATGAAATTTGAGGGCAGACATTCAAATCATAGCACTGTCCTTTCAGACCAAGGCATGGGATGGTGGGCTCTATTTCATGTTGAATGTCAAAAATCATGGCACAGAATAATCAGGACCCTGAAATTCCACAGGTTTTACATCAGCATGAGGCAGTGGCATCACTCTCTGCCACTCTGAACAAACTCTATCAACACCCAGGCTCAGGAAGCAGTTGCTGCCTGTGGAAGGAGATAAAGTAAAAGGTCCTGTTGGAGGAATAAAGGTGCAGCAAAAAGTCCTCCAAGCTGTCATTGCAGGCCACAGGAGCCACCTCCAGATTCTTCCTGGCAGGTGTGGCTCTGTGGAACTGCTAGGGTGGCCTCCAGGTCTGGCTGTCCTCTGCTAAGTGCCAGGATGCAGACCTGGGCTTTTGCACCTACATTCTCCAGAGTTTATCAGCTGCAAGGGGGAGGTTAGGCCAGGTGGACCAGGCATGGACTAGAGCAGAGGCTTGGGGGAGCTCAGGGTCCCCAAGGCCATCATGGCAGGGTGCACCACAAATTCCTTGTGGATTTAGCCATCATGAATGGAACCTCTGCATGTGATTGCATGCTGCATTTAAACAGATATTTTCAAGATATACATTTCCAAGGCAAGTTCTAAATTCTTTATATCATGTTGGGTCATATGGCAAGTTCATAATTAACTTTGGAAAAAGCCATTAAACTTTTCAAAAGTGATTAACTCTTATGCATTCCACCAGCATTGGATGAGTTCTTGTCCCACACACTGCAACTGAGGTCATGTTAAGAAGATCTTAGCCATTTAACCTGTGTGCAGTGTGGTCACAGCAGTGTGGTATATTCATTTCCTCATGTCAGGTGATGCTAAGCTGTTTTTCCTATGCTTTGCCATTTGCATATCTTCTTTGGTGAGTTGTCTCTTCAGATATTTTACCTCTTTTTAAGTGGATTGTTTATCTTATGTTTTTGTCAGGACCATACAGTGTCTGGGTGCTATGGTTTACACGTAGTTCATCCTCCTAAAGGTTTACACTTTGTATACATGCCTCTTCAGGCTTCCATGTTGGCTTATTGAACCTTTACGAGGTGGAGAAGTCAAGTGTAGTGGTAGAGGACCAATCATTGTGCCACCACCCACCGAAAGGTCTAACGATAGCTCCTTGTGGAGAGTTCTTGAGAAAATAAGTTATGAGAAGGCAAGAATGCCTCCCGTGCTCTCTGGGATCTGTCTGTCCATGTCATTTTCCCTGTTCCATGTGTTCCTGCAGTGATGCCATTACGATGTCATGCTGTACTGAATCCATGCATCAAGCATGCTGGGAAAGCACTATATCACTGACATATATTCCCAGCCCCATGAGAGCTGAAATGGTTATGTTTGTTTTATTTCACTTCAAAATAATTTTCACTAATTTTGCTACTAAGTGGGTCCATGGTGCTATTCAAAATGTTACACCACAAATATCTTTAAGGGTCATTATAATGCTTGTGTTCACAGTGACTTTTTACATTAAATCTTACAATAGTCATCCATATATTCATTAAATGGGTAAAATAAGCACAAGCATTAAAAAATCAAGCTCAAGATAAAGTAGAACCATGAGATATTATAAAAGCATGATATGGGAATAAAAAAATGCCATGGTTCATTCTGAAGTTAATTTAGTATGTAATTCTGAGAAAATAAAAAATAAGCAATAAATCAAATTGGGGATGCGGTGACAGATTTATGCTCTCTAGAAATGTGATCTTCCTGTATATCATACATTTTTAAGTTTTGAGTAAAATCAATTAAAACTTTGAATGGGAGATCCAGGAAGATGGCGTCCTGAAGACAAAAGGCTTCCATTGCACCCCCGTGACTGATCAGGATATCTCCGGCTTCTCATCAGTTTTTTAAGGTGCGTTTTGGGAAAAGGCATTATGAATCACCAGTTCTGATCTCAGCATTGGTTTTGGGGAATAAAAACCTACCAGCGAGCGAACAGGGATTCTTTGTCCCGCG
>PVKS010015055.1:0-46903 GCA_004027875.1 Aplodontia rufa | reverse complement strand
CAAACCAAAGAACCAATCTCCAAAGACCACAACCACCAACCGCCAACCACCAAACGCGCTAACTAGCTGGGAGTCCGACAGGTCACCACTAAGAGCTTCCTGTACTGATGGACAAAATCCCAGCTGAGGCCACCCTCTTATATACCCGCTGCTTGGATCTCCCTCACAATGGCCCATTGTGTGGTCACCGCAGTCAGGCCTGGACTTAACCTCCATTGGTCATCTCCCTAGTGGGCCTCTGGGACCTTTTCCACTTTCACAGAAATTATGGACACTAGAAGCTTTTGGGCTTTGGTGGCTTCAGGGGATGAGAATTCACTTGTTGAGAAATTCACACTTCCACCACACTTCAGTGGAAGTCTAAAACTCTGTAGCAACTTTTAGCTTTGAAGGACCTCAACATATCTACACTCAAGGAAGTCCTCCTCCTCTCAACTCCAAATCATTGCTGCCCATAGGATGGTTATTGTACACTCACACCACCTGTGCCCCTTGTTTTCTTGCCACTGGTTGGTTTTCTTGTCAAGGTATGAGATCATGGCTTGTACCCTGTTTCATCTTCTGCTCAGCTCTGATTGTGTTGAGTTCAATGTTGTCTCTGGAATCCAACATGTTGCTCTAGGGTTCAGGTCCTAGTTTGATATGCCCTTCTCTTTGCCCTCATTAAATAGTTTACCCTAATTCTTCTTTTGTTATCTGTACAATAATCCATATATAGGGACTGCCCTGTCCATATTTATGATGCACATTGTGTTTGATTTTTGACTTATTTTCATTCTTCCTTTTTGGTACCATCTTTTTCCTTTCCAGTTTTTTTTCTTAATATACCTCTAATGCAAGTGCTTAGTAACTGATCATTGAAATCTGTTGAATTGTTAGTAACTAAAATAATATACCTTCTTGCTCATCTAATAATAAGCAACATTTAGCTAATTTAAATACTTGAATTTTGTTAATCTTTGCAATATTTCTATGATAAAGATGCTTTCTCCTAATTTTGAAATTAGGAATTCATTGCATTAATTGCATTAAATGAGTCTGAATTAAATTGAAAATCAATCCGTGGGTGTCAAGGTGCAGCTTTATTCCAGTACAGCATAAAATTTTATATTAATTTAAAATTCCTTTTAATGTTTTCCAATTGTTTGGTTCCATGTTGCTTTGTAATACTCTTTATCACATCATTAGCTATAAGGGAAATGCAAATCAAAACTTCAATGAGATACCACCTCACTCTTGTTAGAGTGGCAAAAATGACGAATACAAATAACGACAGATGCTGGAGGGGCTGTGGGAAAAGAGGAACACTGTCACACTGCTGGTGGGACTGCAAACTGGTTCAGCCACTATGGAAAGCAATGTGGAGAATCCTCAAAAAATTAAGGATGGAACCACCTTATGACCCAGCTATCCCACTCCTGGGTATTTTCCCAAAAGAGTTAGAATCAGCGTATTATAGTGATGTGGATTCCTCAATGCTTACAGCAGCTCAATTTACTATAGCTAGACTATGGAACCAACCCAGATGCCCCTCACTTGACGAGTGGATACAAAAACTTTGGTACATATATAAAATGGAATACTACTCAGCCATTAGAGAAGATGATATTATGGCTTTTGATATCAAATAGATGGAGATGGAAAGAATTATGCTGAGTGAAGTATCCTAATCTCAGGGACTCAAGGGCCAAATGGTTTCCTCTCATCTGTTGATGCTAGAATATATGGGAAAGCAGTAGGGTAGATGGCTAACCTAACAATAATTCAAATTGAATGACTCTCAGAGTAATAGGGGGATGGCTCCCTAGGATACTTGGAGACATACGGAGAGTTGGGGAGGGGGGACAGTGTATGAAGAACTCATAGGAGACTGGAGAGTGGGAATATGGGGGAACCATACCAGAAGCCGATGCCATTCCTCCATGAGATACCCATTTAACACATGAGTTCTCCTGGGGGAAACTGCAAAAGTGAAACCCAAGGTGGTCATCCATGTTTTGGCATGACCCCTGGATAGGAAAGTATATAGACATTGAATACTGTTGGTTTGATAATGTTTCCCCCTCAATTGTATCTCTGTATACTTCTAATAAAAAATAAAAAAATAAAATAATCTATATGGTAAAAAAAGAAATATACCATATGCTAGAATAAAGGAAAACTTTCTGCAGAAGAAACAAAAAAAAAAAAAAAAAGAAAGTAATACAGGGACTAGCAACTGTGCTCAGAGCTGATTGGAATGGAAATTTCATTGTGTGTATAGACCCCAGAGTTCAGGACAGGTAGACAGAATGAATAGGACTCTAAAAGAGACCTTAACTAAATTGACTATGGAGACTGTCAGTGACTGGTTGTCTCTCCTTCCCTATTCCCTTTATAGGATATGTAATTCCCCATATAAATTGGGACTGACTCCTTTTGAAATTATGTTTGGAACACCCCTCCAGTTATACCTAACCTTCAATCTGATCTGTTACCTGAATTTGATGACCAAGAATTATTATCCTCCCTTAGAACCCTCCAGCAGGCTCACCAGAACATTTGGCATAAACTGAAGGCCTTCTATGAGACTGACCTTCCCCCGAACCTCACTGCTATCGACCCGGCAATTGGGTATATAAATGGAGACACCGGCAAAGAACTTAGAGCCTCGCTGGAAAGGACCGTATATTGTGATCCTTTCCATCCCCACTGCCCTCAAGAATCCACTACACCCACATGAGTCCAGCAGACCCCTTCACAGTGAAAGAAGACTTTCTGCCACAATGGACGGCCTCCAGGAACAAAGACAAGCCCCTCGAACTCACACTCCAACAAGCTGGACCCTGGTAACCTTATTTCTGTCCTAACCCTGTCCCACACCTGCTTGGGATATGCAAATCTGCACCAACCTTTTAACCTGACTTGGATGGTCGTGGATATGTCCACAGGAGACATTCTTAACCAGACTTCCACGGTCTCCCCTCTCAATATCCGGTTCCCGGAATTAATCTTTGATCTAGGGCTTCTTTTCCCCAGCTGGGGCTAAATGGGATTGTAGCGCAAATATTTTTACGTTTGTCCCAGGGATAAACAATCAAAGCGAAGATGTAGGGGGGTGAGGGCAGCTGACTACTTCTGCAAATCTTGGAAATGTGTAAGCACTGGTGACATATATAGGACCACTCCCAACAAGGGAGACCTCATCAGAGTGAGCAGGAATTCTAAAACTGTTACATGGGGATGTTATAGATTCATGACCTGTGGCAAGAATGGCTACCCTTACTGTAATCCTATTAAGATAACCTTTGGTAAATTAGGGGAAAAGGTGAAAGACTGGGAATTGGGTAAAACCTGGGGAATCAGGCTCTACATACACTCAGCAGGGGCTCTTTTTACCTTGTGATTTATGTGATGCCCATTCTCCACTCAAGCTGTGGGGCCTAACCAAATGATAGACCCAATTAGGCAGTAATTGCCCATCCTAGACGAGTTAAGCCCACCAAGTCACCTGTAGCAATTGTTACCACCATGTCTCACCTCAATAATATCAATCCATAGTCACCCACCCCAGTTCCCAATGCCCTGCATCCACCTTCTGGAGAACCCTTATGGGACCTAATGGTTAAATCTTAACAAATTTTAAATGCCACAAAACCCAACCTAACTGAATCCTGTTGGTGCTGTTATGATGTAAGAACCCCCTATTATGAAGGACCGGCCATGGTTGCGAACTATACCACAACCTCCAAGGCTGATAAATGCAGGTGGCAACGTAGAGGCTCAGCTAGTCTGAATTTTGTAATCAGTGTCAGGACAAGGACTGTGTGTGGGGCAAGTGACTTACACCCACCAGCACTTATGTAGTCAAACCATTGAGCAACCCCCCTCTGACTACATACTACCCCCCAAGGATGGGTGGGGGGCATGTTCTACTGCACTCACACCCTGCATCCATGGCAAAGTCCTCAACCAACTAAATGTTTCTGTGTGCTGGTGCAACTCTTTCCCCAAGTAATATACCATGATGAGGACCAGGTATATCAGGCCATGACAAGGGGCTCATCATCTTGGTTTAAAAGAGAACCCATAACAGCAGTCACCCTTATGACCCTATTTGGAGTCAGACTAGCAGGAGCTGGGCAGGATTCTCCTCACTTGTGCTTCAGAACAAGCACTATAGCACTCTGAGGGCTGCCATAGATGTGGATATAGCTAGGATAGAGACCTCTATTACCCATTTGCAGGATTTGCTAACCTCCCTATCAGAAGTAGTGTTGCAGAATAGAAAGAGGCTAGATGTAATATTTTTAAAAGAAGGACGACTATGTGCTACCCTAGTAGAGGAAAGCTGTTTTTATGTGGATCAAGCAGGAGTGGTGAAGGAATCTAACGCCAAGATTAGAGAGGGCCTGGCCAAACGAAAATGAGAAAGGGAGCAACAAGAAAGATGGTTTGAATCATGGTTTAATACTTCCCCTTAGTTAACTACCTTAGTTTCTATGCTTTTAGATCCCCTAATTATTTTGATGCTATTGCTTACCTTTGGTCCCTGTATCCTTAATAGGTTGGTTTCTTTTATAAAAGATTGTTTAAACACGATTCAACTGATGGTATTAAGATCACAGTATAGGCCACTTGATGTGGGTGACTCAAACTAGTAGGGACCAGGATTGGATCCCTAAATTACAAGGAAAGGGGGGAATGATAGAGTGCACAGCGGCTTAACCATGCTACATCCATGACAGGCTCCACTTTGACTTGTATTTGGAGTAGGCCTAAGCTCCAGTTTACTACGAACAAAGAACAACGTTTCATACCACCAGATGAACTGACCCTTAGCAACAGCCATTCAGGAGCTGACAAGTCAATATGTAATATTCCAGGAACATACCAAACTATATCCGGTAGAAGTCCGAGACAGAGGGTACAATGGCCAATAGAAATATACCATGTATGATAGAAGATCAACCAATCATGTATCCTGCTATGTTTGAATTTCCCACTTCACTGTGAAACCAGATAAAAGTCCTGCTATACTAGGGCTTTGGGCTCTTTCCATAGATCTGCCGCATCAGTGACAGAGGGAGCCCAGGCTTGAGTTTGCAATTAAATAACCCTCATGTGTTTGCATGGGATTTGGCTCCTTGGTGGTCTTTGGGGACTTGAGATCTGGGCAAAACACAGTATCTGGTTTTGACAAAAGAATACTTGGAAATTGACATGAGAATAGTTAGGTGCCTAGGTTTCTACTGCGCTTAAAGAGTCCTCTTTCTTTGAGAAACATGGCACTATCATATGATTAGACTAAATCTCAACTGTTCAATTATTAGATACATGTGAACTATGCCAAGCAGATCAGCCATATAGTTAATCACCAGGTCAGTGAAGCCCCCAAGTGAACTATCAACTGATGGTAGAAGCATAGTGAAACCGGATGGCATCAGTGAAGCCTGGATTATAATAGGAGATTTGACCAACTGATCCATAACTTAGGAACTGGGTTGTTTCTTATTCTCTAGATGCTCCACAATGTCCCTTAAATGTGCATTTTTTGTTTTACTCCAAAATACTTCCCACCTTCTTTCTCTCTCTCCTGCCTTTACCTTCAATGTGCATCTGTATTCATAAGTGAACCTCTGTATTTCTGAGAAAAAAATTCTTATAAAATACATGGGATTTTGATATGATTTCTTATAGAACAATTTAGAACTATTTTTTCGATGTACTCATATAGAATCAGTTAAATGGTATGTACACACACATTCACATAGAATACATAAAATATATTTATATACCTCTAAAACATATCTCCATACAAATACACACGCACTTACATAAATAAAGGAAAGAAAAAATAATTATTTTTTCTGCAGACACTTGAGAAAAAATTTAATTCTGTCTTTAATCTGGTATCCATTATGCAGCTGTTAATGTTCCTGTATATGTAGACTTAACTAATAAAATTCTCATTAACTAGTAGCTGCCTTTTGGAGCAAATGTCAACTGCAGCAAGTAAAATTCAATATCAGAAAAGTTTCAATCTATTCAATGACCTTCAGTGGATGAATTTGTAGGATAGTCTGCTAAAACAAACCACACACAGAAAGAAAACCACTGCATGATCTTTCTTATATGTGGAATCTGTATAAAATTGAATACATACATATAGGGAGTATTTAACAGTTGTTACGGAATGAAGACATAGGCAGTAGATGGTCAGCGGGCAAAGTTAAAGCTATATACGATGAATCTTTCTACTCTTTTGGTATTATGAACTGCGAGTTTGTTCAGAGAGTAGATTTTGCTTTCAAACTAGGAAAGAAGAAAATAGGGGCTGGAGCCATGGCTCAGTGGTTAAAGTGCTTGTCTGGCATGTGCAAGGACCCGAGTTTGAGCTCCAGGACCAGATACACACTAAATGTTGGAGAAACAAAGGCCAGATGGAAACAAAAAATAAAGATTGATTGTCTCTTTCTCTCTTTCACTATCTCTCTCACACTTCAAAAACCAAATGAGGGAAATAAATATATGAGATAAGAAATTTGCTTGACCCTACTACCCATTCTAGCCTCTGAGTACATTGTGTTCTAGACCCTAAACACTATATATATATATATATATATATATATATATATATATATATATATAAATGGGCATGGAAATCTTGTTGGGTGAAAAACGAAGAAGAAAACTGAAAACTATACTTGTAAGAGAAAACAGAAATTTGTCTATCTGATGGGATGATAGTTTGGAATTGAATTTTACAGGGAGAAAGAAAAAAGAAATGAAGGAGAATCTTGGCCAATTAAACAATAAACAATATCACCCAACAATGCTCCATTATATACATATATAGAAGCACAACAATTTCTTTTTCCATTCATCCATCAATGGCTATCATTAATAATGCTGCTGTGATCATGGAAATGCAGATACGACTATGAGATTTTAATTTAATTTCCTTTATTTTATTATTTAATTAATTATTCTAATTTATTTATTTTAAATTCAATTGAATTTATTATTTAATTTAATAATTTTAATTCATTTAGCATTTATTTTACTTTCATTTCCTTCCTTTTATTATTCCCAAAAAGGGGATTGGTGGGTTTCATGATAGTTCTTTTTTAAAATTTCAAAATGTATTTATTTATTTAAATTTACAGATAAATGGTACTTCTCATGTACAGCACAATGCCTTGAAGTACATGTATATTGTAGAAGAATTAAACTTAACTAAAAACATGCATCATCTCACATAATTTCTGTGGTGAGAACACTTACACCCACTCTCTTAACATTTTAAAGAGTAAAATATATTGTTAAGTATAGTCACCATCCTTTACAAAAGATATCTTGAACATATTCCTCTTAAATAAAGTTTTGTATCCTTTGATAAACATCTTTCCACCCTGAATCCCAGAACCTCCAAACTCATCAGCCTCCAATACCCATTGTTCTACTCTCTGCTTCTATGAGACAATGCTTTTATATTCCATATATTAGTAAGATCATGTAATATGTAATTCTCTGGGCCTGGTTCATTTCAATGTATATAATGTCCTCTATGTTTACACATGGAGATATTGTAAATATTGGAATTTCCTTGATTTTTAGGACTGAATAGTATTCTATGGTGTACATATACCACATTTTCTTTATCTATTCAGTCATTAATGAACATTTAGGTTGATTCCATATCTTGGGTATTGCTAAAATGAACATAAACTACAGACATTTCTTCCCCATGTGGATTTCATCTGCTTTGGATATATCCAGAAGTGGGATTTCAGGATCAGATACTGTTTCTAGTTTTCCTTTTCCAGGAAACTAAGCATTATTGTATACAATGGGTGCACCAAAGTTTCCCGTTTCTCTACAGGCTAGCCAATGCTTTCAATCTTTTCTATTTTTTTTGACAATAGACATCCCAAATTATGGTTCTCTGAAAAACCTACTTTCAACATGTCTGTAGAAGGGTATTTGAAAATTTTGTTTTTTGAAAATAATTTATTTATTTCTTCAAGGTCAATAAAATAATATGCTCAAATGCTTTGATTTTTACCCTATGGGAAAAAACACAAAACATCTTAATCATATCTTTCTCCATAACAGGATTACACAATGGGTTTGACATGCAGATCTGTAAAAAGCAAGCTACTATCAACCATTATACAACACGGAAATCTTCAACAGCTTTGCTAGTGGAAGGGAACATAATTGTAGGCCTTTATATCCAACCAAAATTAGCAGTTGCTATTTTTCTGCTGCAGAAAAAAATGCAACTAATAGCAGTTTACTGAGACTTCATCATTGCAAAATGTCACTAGTATAGGAAAAAAGAGAACACTCATATAATCAGAGAAAAACTATGTTTAGCTCATTTCTCTAGCTTAGCAACCCCCAAATTTGATAGATTTTAAGTATAACTACAGCAATGAATTTTGCAGTGATGAAGAAATGAGTTCCTAAGACTCAGATTCATTTACTGCCAATAACAGTTATAGCGACCATTTAAAAATATCTATTTAAAACTAATTTATAGGAAAATAATATAAATATATATTATAATGTGTAAAAGTCTGAAGTAGAAAATGCTCACTTGATTCAAAATTAAATTTATCAATATAGAATTGAAAATTTAATCTTTGAAAATTACCTGTATATTTGATTCAAATGAAGAATCAAATCATATGTATAAGTGTATATCTATGCATATGTTTATATACATATATCTATAGTGAATTCTTATCATGCCAGTTATCAATTTATTATTGGTTTTCAGTTCCAAATCCCCCACTCTTGTTGTGTCTTATGATATTAGAGGTACCTTATCTCCAGATATTTTTTCCATTGATGATTAGTGCAACATTTGTCACTTGATGGCATTGAAAGAATCTGGAAGGTCGAGAAGAAGGAGAATTTCTTGTGCTCTGATGTGTTCTTCCTGCATCTGAAGATTTGCAGTTCGAAGAAAATCTATTCACTCCCTTCAACCCTTCAACAAGACTCAACTGCATCCCAATCACAGCTTCCTTGTTGGCCTTGAGGAGGACATTGAAGAAACAGTATGTCACACCTTCCATCAAGCTTCATATCCCTGCACAGTAGGGTAGTTGTATTCAGTAGTAAAAATATAAAACATTCACTTAAATTTAAATTTCATGTCAATTCATTTGTAATATTTGTGACATACTTACACTAAACTTTTTTTTAATGGACATTCAAATTTTTCTGAACAATCCTGTATCTAGTGACAGTATTCTTTTGGTCAGACCTGAACAGCTTGCAAGCGGGTTGGCAGCTCCCTGCGCAGTAGTACCTCTTCAAATGTTTCTATTCAATAGTCCACCTCTTTCCAAAAAGTCAAGGTTCAAATTCAGAGTAGTGTGTGAAATGGTTTTTCCAAGTTTACTTCATCTTTTTACCTTCTCCCTCATGCATAGATGTAATAGCTCCTCCCTACATGTGTTATATCTGTGTCTTCTGAGTTATATACTGTTTAGAGGTTAATAATTTTTAGTGAATAATTTTTCTTTAAAAATTTTCCTATGCCAGTTTCTGGCACAGTTTCTCTCTCCTAACCTGAACCTGACTGATACAGAATTGGTCTTACAGGTGGCCCTAGGATGTAAATGTTCAAAGATGGCTGTTGATGATTAATTTGGCCATGTTCACCAGCTTGAGGACAGTGCTGATATCCTGACCATCAGGAAAAATGATACTGATAATTCAAGGCATGCAGTGGCATCACAATTAATCAAGCTACCACCTGTGTTTGATTTTGATGAAGTGCCAACTGAAGCACATGCTTTGGGAGCTTAAGTGCAGTAGCACTTGACCATTATGGCAATGATGATACTTGTAAGGATTGTGATGTGAGAGGAGTCTGTTGAGTACACTAGAGCAAATAAAAAAAAATGACATGCTCAGGTCCTTTAACCCTACATTGAAATAATTATCTGAAAACCAGAGAGCTTCCATGGCAGTCTTCAAAAAATCGATTACGTTTTTAGCAACTGAGCTGATATTGCTAAAAAAAAAAAAATCAAACAAAATTAATGCATGGACAGCTAAGTAACACTGACTGAACTCCTTGCGTCATTATGTTTTTAATATGAACATTTCATTGTTTGGGGAAGAATGGAACTCTGAAATTTGGAATGAAAATTTGTTTAGACTCCATGACACTGACATGTTGAACTCTCAAGTCAATTTGAGTTCCCCTTGATAGTGGAAGATGCTTTTTTTCTTGTGTCATAGAGTACCTATATTCATTTGCAAACACTTGGCTTCTAAAGTTTGCCTTGAAAGGGGATGCTTATTCTCCCCTAAACGCATCACAGCCATTCCTTTTTGCTACTAAGTCCACAGTGAAAGTCAAATCTAAGAATCCTGTCACTATCACGAAGGGGAACCTGCGGTCCTCACCCACCAAGTTATACCCAGTTTCTGAATGAGCATCTTCTTAGTCAGCAGTATGAGTAAGACACTGTGGTGTTTCTCTTTGGTGAGTTGCACTGACACTGCCCCAAAAGGCTTCCCTGTGTGTTTGCTGGCATCTCAGCCACTGGCTTCTGTGGGAGAACTGAGCTGGAGTTATGGCAGCTTTTGCCTTTCACTGAGTTTTGCCAGCACCCCTGCATGTGGTTTCCTTTCTGTTTGCCTTCTGGTGAGCCAGGATTCCATACCTTTGAGTCTTTACAGTGAGCAGCAGGAGCAGCACAGTGCCCTATCAGCTCTGCTCTAATATCCAAGAGAACAGAGCCCAATTCTAAGCTTCAACTCTGTGTCTTGGCTCTGGCAGGGAGCAGGGTGTCTTCTAAGACTTTTTTTTTTTTGTATCTCGACCTGAGAAATAGTATCCCTGAACACATACTGTTAAAGCATTCTTAGGATTATCCTTTTACATATTTTAATAATTGGTCACTTACTTCTATACTAAATTCTTTTTCAGATAATTAGTGTGTTTTCACACTCTTGACTAGGTCCTAATTGATACATTTATAATTATATTCTTCCCAGATATAAATATATTTGATATTTGTGGAACACTTTGACAGTTCTGTAATTCACTTCACATATTCAATTTCAGTTAGATAATATAGGTGGTGGATATAGCAATTAAGGTTCAATAAGCACTGCAGAAGAACACCTGTAAATTCATAATAACAGCTATGAAGTTAAGATATAAAGTCATGGAAAAATTATCTATAGACCTTAGGGACTATTGCTGGGCCAAAATATGTGCCACACTTGAATTTTCAGGCTCCCTCTGATCATTGGATCTTTATAACAACAGTCTAATAAATTCCCTGTCTTCTTTCATTGCACAAAATTGGTGCGTATGGTTTACAACCCAAAAACTTAACTTGTGCAGCAACAAGTTAACAATGTAAATTATTGAGTTTTTTTAAAAAATTCACAATTAGTTGAGAAATTTCTGCCAAACCAATGACTTAAATCTGCCATTGATTTGGCAGACAATTAAATTTGATTCATGTAACGGATTGATCCTATTACTGGAACTAGCTAATTTAAAAAAATAAATGAATAAACCTGCTGCGTAAGTTTGCTTAGTGTGAGGATAGTCCTGCATACAAGGTTAGCATCTGAAGCTGTGGCCATCTGATACGTCTCAAAATTGGCAGGAGCCAGAATTCCAATTGGCTTTCATTGGCTCTTTCCCACAAAATTTCCTCCAACAAAGGCCATTCTGATTTTCAGTATGAACATATTTAATAGGTGTCCATTTACTTTCCAATTAGTTTTTCAGTTTACTTGCTAATAGTTTGTCTCTCCATTGTCTAGGGTGCTAGAAACGAACATTTGGATAAGGAAAAGTATTTCAATAAATATGGACCATCATTAACAATGTATTTATGTTCCAAAACTTGGACAAATTTACTTTTTTATAGATCTGGCATTGAGAAATTTTTCAGTTGCCAAGAAAATGACAATATAGATCCAGAGTCAAATTAACCTCACGGTATACTCTGTTGAATACTCTGAATTTGTTTCAAAAACAACTCTTAGATGAGCAGTGGGGGAAATTCAATATGCATATAGTCCAGCAAAAAAATGTAGACTATAAAAACTTTTGTATAATCCAGAAAATTTTTCAAAACAAACATGAAATCTTAAGTGTATATTTCAAAAACTTTACTATTGTGTTTGTAAAATGAGGCATACTGTTCAGAATGTATGAAATATATATTTTCATTGTAGTTGTAAATGTAGTAAATATTGTGAAAAAAATTATGCATTTTCAGTGACACTGAAGTTTTTACATAAAGTTACAAGCAGCAGAGTGGCAGAATTTAAAAAATAATTAACTGATAAAGATCACATATGAGAATCCTTTAGGGCAAATTTCTTTTAAAAATATGAAAACCAATTCATCAGTTTTATGATCATCTAAATGATGGAATTGAGACCTTTAAAAAAGTTGTACCATTTAGAAAAAATTAAAACAAATAAAAACCTTTACGTTGTTAACACGTGAAGAAAGTAGACAAACAGCAATATTATGTTTATTTAAAATAAAAGGAATATTACTCCTTTTAAATTAATCTACAAAATACAAACTTAATGGTGCAAAATTACCAAAAATCATCTCAAAAAGACTGTTTCAAATAGGGCAAAGCAACTTGATAGTGAGGTAATTTCTGTGTATAAGGTTTCAACTTTAAATATCAGTTTTGGTAGAAGACAAAAGGAGCAAAATGAGCCTGAGATTATATACAGTTGTACAGGTTCATGTCCTTTGGGAAAATCATTGGTTTTGAGCTGGTGTATGGATATTAGTCTTTCCCAAAGCACATGCCAGAGCCCCACATACAGTCAGAGTTTTGGGAAGTGAATAATGGACTTGTGCTTTTGAAACATCTCTTCAAGTATTCTGATGTTCACAACTTTGAAAACAATTATTGGCTGAAAATAGTTCTATATTTAGGAAATGGGGCTGAGCATATTTTAGCTGGATTAATTTATTTAGTTATCTAAATTTGCTATTTTTTCAAATAATAATGCTTTATCTTTCCTTATGCATTTAATCTAATATGAAAAATGTTTATAGATATGTGAAAAACGAAGACTCAGTTTTAAAAGATGTGTTGATATTTTCCCTTTGATATCAGACTGTAAACCTGTTTTCAAAGAAGAGGTATGCAAAAAAGGGTTCAGGATCTTCAAACAATTATGCTCTATGTAAACAAAAGGGTTGTCAATGTTTATTTTACAGGTAATACATTTTTTTAAAAAAATAAAAATAATACTAGTGTATTTTTCATCCAGACAGAATTTTGTAGTTAGTTGGCTACAATCATTTAATCAATACTTCTATGATAAGAAACACAGACGATCATATAACATTAGGGATTATGAACTAGCTTTAATTACAATCAGTGTGATCATGAGTCCAAGATTTTATCTTTAACTCCAATTTATCTCCTGAGTTTCATTCTATGTTATGCATAGTTCAAGTGCTAATTGTTTGGAGATGGTTCTCCATATTAATATGGCCTAATATTATTTTTATCAAATATTTTTATGCCCCATAATTACCATTTTAGTAGAGATTCCACATTTACTCATTTTCTTAGGACTAAATCCCAGTTGTTGACCTTATCTTTCCTATTCCTTAAACCCGTATCCATTCAATTACTTTCCCTGCAAAATATATCTAGAACCTCTTCACTTAACTAAGTCTCTCAAGCCATAACTACCATTTTTTTATCTGAATTTCTGTCATAGTCTGCCTTGTCTTCTTCCTTCCACTTTTCCATCTGTCTTAAATCAGTTCTTCATGCAGTGCGTTGTCCTTGTGATCTTATAAAAGTTAACATCAGTTCATGTCACTCCATTGTTTCAAACCTCAAATGACTTCCAAAATATTTGGAACAAAGTGAAACTCCTTTCATGGCTCACTTGACCTTATCCAATTTATTTTGTCCGGCCTTCAAATTCACCCCTCTTTTGTCTTCTACCCTCCTGCATTTCTTCTGTGGTCAGACTTTGACTGAGGGACTTGGTACTTAAACACTTTTCCCTCTTTCTGGAAAACGCTTCCTCCAGATTTTGGCATGGCTCAATTTATTTTGTTCATTGTATTTTTTACTCTTTTAATTATCTAAATTTGCATGTTTCTTTGATTGCTTGTTTAAATTCTATTTCCCCCATATGAGTATATGTCATAAAGCCAAGAAATTTTTAAAAACGAAATTTACTGACTTTTAATTAAGATTAGTTTGTTTGTTTTAAATTGTTGTTCCTAGTCTGAATTTAGGATTCTATCTATATTCTAAGCAAAATAATTTTATTTATTTTAAAGAGAGAGGAACAGAGAGAGAAAGAGAGAGACAGAAAGAGAGAAAGAGGGGGAAGGAATCAATTTTATTTAGTTTTTCATTTGGCTTTCATTGCTCTGACACTTCATTCATTTCATTGGACACTTCATTGTGTATGTGGTGCTGGGGTTTGAACTCATATCTCTGTACATGAAAGGCAAGCGCTGAAACTGCTGAGCCACCATTCCAGCCCAAGGAAAATAATTTTTAAATGAATGAAATGAAGGTGAAGAATGAGGCACAGTACTTCCTTTCCACATACAATTCAGCTCTTCCACAATGCCTGAATCACCTAACTCTTGTGAGGATCTTTTGTCTGCTCTGAATTAATTTTCTTTATTTAAGAGCCTTTATCGACATTGGCAGGGTAGATACTCAATGTCATCCTGCCACATTTATTCTCTGCTATCAAATTTGGAAACACTCAGTTGTTCAAACCCATGTCATTCTTAATCAGAAATATTCTTATAAATGTTTTCTAAAATAATCTTTCAGGAATTTTTATTTATGTATTTGTAGTTAGAGAAAGTTCCAGGTATGGGATGAGGGACTGATGAAAGGAAGCAAAAAATAAAATTACACTTTTATAATCCACTCAGGTGTAAAGGATGTTATGGGGCTATGAACAGAAAAGATTGGTTATTAGATCATAATTCTTGAAATTTAATAATGTATATGTAAGGTTTTTAGTATTTTCTTTTCTCTCTGTTATACGTAGATAGAGTATACATATATGCATGTATAATTATACATTATAATTACATATTATACTTGTTACTCAGTTCCTCATTTGCTATGTACTCTAAATGCTAAATAGAAGTCTTTTAATACTATCACATGCTTACTTTTATTTTTAAAATTGATTGGGTGTTTGTATTTGCATTGTATATTTTAAATTAGGTAGGCTTTGAAGCCCACTTCTTGTCAGGATGCATATAATTTACTATGCCAGATGGTGTGTAGATGAAATTTAGGAAATCAGGATTACTTTATAAATATTTTTTGGTGTTAGCCTGAAGCATTTCCAAACTTAAGAGAAGTGTTAAATCACAATATTGTGTCACAATATTTTAAATTTATTTTTATTAGGCAACAATTATTGTTAAGCTGCAGAAGGGGTTTCAAAAATGATTTAAACATTTAAGGATAAGATAAAATTCTTGTCTTCAAACAGTTTGTAATGGGAGGAAAGTAAATATATCACTGATTTGAAACAGAAGTATGGATAGAGAAAGGAGAAAAGGGGACGGGATCCTATGAATACTTGTCAACTAACAGGGAATCTGCTCTGTCTCAGGGGCTGCATTGGCTTCCAAGGGCTTCCTTAACAAAGTGGCTTTCAAATTGCATATTTTTGTTGTTTTGCAATTCTTGAATCTAAAAATCCCCAAATGAAAGAGTTGGCAGAGTACATTAAAATTTACAAAAGACTTCTTCCTGTAACCCTTCAACTAGCTGCTGGAGGCTTGCTGACAATCTTTACTATTCACAGCCTGGTTTGGTAACTCCAGTTCCTGCCTTTGCCCTAGCTTGACACTTTCCACCTATTTCTGAGTCTTTCCTTATAATAATACAAAATCTACCAGATTAGAACCTGTCTTACTAAAATATCACCTCATTCTAATTTAACTCATCTAAATTAGGGTCACATTCTGAGTTATGGGGGTAAGGCCTTAAAAACATCCTTTCTTTACAGAGGAATTCAACTATAACTGTGGCTTATGGGAGTCATTAACAAAAGTATATTGTTCAAATGGAAAGATTGCATGGCAATAAATGTACAATGAAAAGATTCCAAATGAGTAAAACTACTTATGTATTCTGACAAGACTGAGAATACTGACAGTAGGAGAAAGTACAGATTTTGTTTGGGAAACTGTACATAATACAAATAAACTGGAAGTCAGTTGTATATGCACATCCAAAAGGATAAAGGTGAAACACTGGAGCAGGACTATTTTATGAAGAGGCTTAGTTTGTATTCAGTTTTCTCGATAATGCATTTTCAACACATACCACATCAGTGGTTAATATGACTGGATTTGAGTATTAAAGAAAAATGTAGTAGGAGTTTGTTAGTTTGAAGTGGATAAGAGAGCAAGCGAACGCACTTAGTAAAATTCCAAGTTAGAGAAATTACATCCTGGACTGGAATGAAGCAAATAGTAAAGAAAAGGAAGTGCTGAAATTATTTCATCCATTTTTAAATTATTTTGTAATAGAATTGACACAAAGTATAAGACTCATTTTTATTCTGAACCATTTTCTTTTATTACTAATGACTAATGACGAAGCTCAAAAGTTGTCCTCTAACATTTCGTGTTTATATTATTTTTGGAAAGATTTGCACCAAATTGCATCAAAACAGTTATTTTAAAATGTTTGAAGTACTGTTCTTAGAGATCATATTATTACAATTTACCAAGTCCCATCTTTGTTTATATTACTTCATTTTGCTAAAGTTATTGTTTAAAAATACCTTTTGGAATTTTGTAAGAAGCAAATTGTAATTACACTCATTTTGCTATACCTAAAGTTTTCTTCTCAGGAACAAGCATTCCAAAATATAATTGAGTATGCAATTTATCAAATCCAGAAAAATATATTTAGTCAGTGCTAAGAATAAATGTGTATAAATGAAAACTCCTTGCCACACAAATAACTTACAAATTTATTCTCTCATTGAAAAATTTTTTATTGAATACCTATTACAAATAAACCACTGCAAAAAAAATTCAAACAAAATCAGGATTTATGTACAGGGTTTCCAATGTGTTTTCCTCTTTGAAGTCACTCATATTCTATAAATATATGGAAAATGGTTACAAAAATATGTGTCATCAAGGGAAGAATGAACTCATCCAGCTACTGCCAGAGATCCAGATATCAGGCACTCCAGGACACCAGTGCCCAACACCCCACCAGACACAAGTCACCCAGTCACTGCATGTGGATCAAAGCCTCAGATTCAGGGCACTAACAGTTCACCTGTGCCCAGGATCCCTAGCCCCATCCCAACCCACCCAGCTGCCATGCACATAGCGGTCCAGATGCAGTAATCCCCACCAGGTCCAGATATATTGGACCCAAACATGCTGAGAAGGATTCCAGGTCCAGTTGCAGTGTGCAAGAGGCCAGTTTGACCCTGGCACAAGACCCCAGGATCCAGCAATGCATCCTGCCTGCTCACTTCTACAGTCCACTGGGATGCCCAACCCCCCAAAAGATTCTAAATTGATGCCCTAAAACCTATATCCATTAGGGAAACTCAATTCAGAGATCTAGAAGAAGATTATCAATAATGAAGACTCAATATAGAAAAGGCTCATCTCAAGTCCACAACTTCCCAAGGAACACACAGACAGAGAGCAGGATGAAAACTTAGAAATAGTTATCAATGATCTGATTACTAAAAGGATGAATTAATTGAAAGAAGATTTAATGAAGGGACTAAGTGAGAAAACTCAAGAAATAAAAACTCTAATAAGGAAATAGACATACTGAAAAAGGAAGTAACAGGGATAAATTCTTCAGTAAATCACATTAGAAAAATGAGAGAAGTATTTAATAATAAACTAACCTCTATAGAAAATAGAACCTGGGCTGGAGCAGTGGTTCAGCAATTGCAGCACTTGCCCAGCATGTACAAGGACACAGGTTCGAACCCCATCACCATATACATAATGAAGTTTAGGAGCAATGAAGGACACAGGAAAAACTAACTAAAGTTGATTCTTTCTCTCTCTCACTGTCCCTCTCTCAAAAAAGAAAGAAAGAAAAAGATAAAGAAAAGAAAAAGAAAAAGAATTCAGCTCTCAGCTCTGGAAGAAAGAACCTCCAACAATGAAGACAGGCTGAGAGGCTGAGAAAGCTTGAGCACATGGACTACAAAAAAGGAAAAAAAAAATCACAGAATAGAGCAGAATTTTCAAAATGTCTGGGATGAATTCAGAACAAACAATTAAAGAGTAATCATGATACAGAAATAAATCAAAACACTAAAGAATGACACAAAGGACATTCTAAAGGAAATAGTTAAAGAAATTGTTCCCTATAGCAGAATAGAGTCAGAAATACTCATCTAGGAAGCATGCAGGTCACCCAATAGGCCTAATCAAATGAGAAATTAACCATGATATGTCATATTCAAAATGCATAACAGAGAAATCAGGGAAAGAATATTAAAAGTGTCAAGAGAGAAACACCAAATCACATTCAGGGGCAAACCAATAAGGATCATATCTGACTTTTCAGCCAAAGCTCTAGAAAAAAGAAGATCCTGGAAGGAAAACTTTTAATGTCTGTATGGCCATAGCATGCAGCTGAGAATACTAAACCCAGCAAAACTCAGCTTCTAATTAGATGGAGAATTAAGAACTTTTCAAGATAAGATAGGCACACTAACACACTGTTGGTGGAGCTGCAGACTGGTACAGCCCCTCTGGAAAGCAGTATGGAGAATCCTCAAAAAACTAGGGGTGAGTCCACTATATGACCCTGCTATTCCACTCCTGGGTATCTTTCCAGGGGACTTAGAATCAGCACATTATAGTGACACAACAATATCTATGTTCATTGCAGCACAATTTACTATTGCTAGGCTATGGAAACAACCCAGATGTCCCTCACTGGATGAATGGATCCAAAAACTGTGGTACATTTATACCATGGAATATTACACAGCAATTAGAAACAATGATATTGCAGCCTTCAAAGGTAAATGGATGGCTATGGAAGAGATCATGTTGAGTAAAATCAGTTTAACCCAGAGATCTAAGGGTCGATTGTCTCCACTCCTCTGTGGAGGTTGGGACTAGACCCTGGACAATGAGAAAGTTGGTCTAGTAGCATGAGTTAAATCCAGATAAGATGTAATGTTTTACAATCTAATACTTTTTTTAGAGATATGGTGGGAAGGGGAAGGGTGGGATAATGGAGGGTAATTGGGGGGGCACTCCTGGGGGTAATTGCAATATCCAGAATATATACACATTTTATATTATTTTGTTAAAAACTTGTATGGTTGTTCAAAAATAAAAAATTTTTTTTAAAAAAAGATCATACTGGCAGCATTCATGAACAGAAAGCCATCACTACAAAGAATTCTCAAAGACAGACTCCAGAGAGAAGAACATGCAAATCATCCTCAAAATCCACAAATAGGGCTAGACAGGTGGCTCAGCAGTCCAGGTGCTTACCTGGGTTCGAACTCCAGCACCTTGAATACAACAAAGTGTCAGAGTAATGAAGGCCACAAGAAAAATTAAGTAGAATTGATTTTCTCTTTCTATCTCTAGGTATCCCTCTCTTTCTTTAAAACAAAACAATACAAAACAAAAAATTCACAGAGGAAATTCAATAAAGGTACATGCTATCAATAGACAACCAAGATAGCACAGAACTTACGAATAAAACTAATAAAACATGATGACTATGAATCACAATTAGATAGCTATTCTAATACTGAATGTGAATGTTCTCAACACACCTATCAAAAGACACAGATTATCAGATTGGATCAAAAAACAGAATCAAACAATATTCTGCTTATAGGAAACTCACCTTCCAGCCAATGACATTAACAAATTGAGGGTAAAAGGATTGAAAAAATCTACCAGGTTCACAGCCCAAGAAAGCAAGGTGGTGTTGTAATACTTATATCTGAAAAAGTAGACTTCGAGCATAAATATAAATTAATCAGAAGAGATAAAGAAGGCCACTACACTCTAGCAAAGGGAACAATACAACATGAAGATATAGTAAAAATATGCTCTCCAAACACTAACACTCCTAACTATGTGGAAAAATTAGTCCATGAGATAAAATCACTTGTGAACTTCAACATGATAATACTGGGAAATCTTAATACTCCTTTATCACCGATGGACAGATTGTCAAAGCAAAAAACAAACAAACAAACTAAAGCAAAACAAAACCAATAAAGAGATTACCAGTGTAAATAACTCCATTAATCAAATGAATTAACAAACATCTATAGACTATTCCACTGAAAATTGGCTGAGTATATCTTCTTCTCAGGAATGCATGGATCCTTCAAAATAGATCATATTGTAGTTCACAAAGGAAATCTCAGCAAATATTAAAAAGTAGATATTATTACATGTATCTTATCAGACCATGATGACATGACCCTAGCAATTAACAGCAAAAATCATAACAGAAAACACATGGAGGTTGAATAATACCCTATTAAACGAAGAATGGATCCAAGAAGATATGAGAGCAAAAATCAAGAACTTCTTGGAAGAGAATGAGAATGAAGACAACATATATCAAAACCTTTGAGACAGCATGCAAATATTAACTGGAAAATTTATAGCACTGAGTACCTACATTAAAAACCAGGAAATATCATGTATCAATAACCTTATGCCCCTCTTCAAATCCCTACAAAAGGAAGAACTATTTAATACCAAAGCCTGCAGAAAATAGTAAATAAACAAAATTAGAGCTGAAATCAACAAAATTGAGAACAAAAAAGAACTGATTAAACAAAGAGTTGATTCTTCAAATAAAATTGACACACCAGAAACTAATCTCACTAAAAGAAGGAGAGAATTGAAGCAAATCAACAAAGTCTCCAATGAAAAATGAGTGATCACCACTAACCACATGGAAATCCAATGGCTGATAAAAACATATTTGATCCTTTAGATTAGAAAATCTGGAAGATAGAGACAAATTTCTAGACATATACAACACTCCCAAAATGATGCAGGATGATATTAAAATCTTAATAACTGGCACTGAAATCCATATAGTGCCAAAAGCCTTCCAAAGAAGAAAAGCCCAGGACCTGAAAGATTTCCATCTGAGATTTGCCACACCCATGAAGAGGAGCTAACACTTATCCATATAAAGTTATTCCAAGAAATTGAAAAGGAGGGAACTCTCCCAAACAATTTATGAGGCAAATATAACTCTGATACCAAAACTCAACAAAGACACATCAACAAAAGGAAATTACATACCAATATCCCTTATGAAAAATAATGGAAGAATACTCAGCAAAGTTCAAGTAAACTGCATTCAAAAACATACCAAGCAGATAGTTCACCATGATCAAGTGGGTTTCATTGAAGGGATGCAAGACTTGTTCAACATACAAAAGTCAATAAATGTGATTCATCTCTTAAACAGAATTAATGACCAAAACAATATGATAATCTCAATTGGTGCAGAAAAGGACTTCAATGAAATCCAGCACCCATTTATGCTCAAAACTCTAGAGAAGATAGGTATCAAAGGATTGTATCTTAATGTGGTAAAGGCCATATATGCCAAACCCTCAGCAACTATCATACGAAATAGAGAAAAGCTTAAAGGATTTCTACCAAACTCTGGAACAGGACAAGGCTGCTGCACTTTCACCACTTTGATCAATATTGTCTTCAAAATCCTAGCTGGAGCCATCAGGCAAGAGAAGTAAATCAAAAGGATAGGAATAGCAAGAGAGAAAGTCAAACTATCCCCCTTTTGCTGATGATATGATCCTATATCTGGATAACTGAGAAAACTATACCAGAGAATTGCTTGAGGTTGTAAACAGATTTGGCAAAGTAGCAGAATACAAGATCAGCATGCATAAATCAATAGCTTTCCTATATGCTAACAATAATAGGACAGAAGAAAAAAATCAAGAAATTGGTCCCATTCACAATATCATAGAAATGAATAAAATACTGGGAAATTAATCTACAGGGGAGGTACAAGACCTCTACAATCAAAATCATCGATCATTGAAGACAGAAACTGAAGACCTGAGAAGATGGAAGGATGTTCCATGTTCTTGGCTAGGCAGAATTAATATAATTAAAATGGCCACTGTTCAAAAGTGCTATATATACTTTGAGAAAAACCCACAAACCTTTAAACATCTGATCTTTGACTAAGCGGGCTTAAAGATAAAATGGAGGGGAGACATCCTATTCAACAAATGGTGCTGGAAAAACTGGACAGCCATGTGCAGGCAGTTGAAATTAGATCTTTATCTCTCACCCTGCACAAAAATCAAATGAAAATGGATCAAGGAACTCAAAATTAAACTATTCATCATATAAATGTTAAAAGATAAATTAGGACCAACACTCCAGCATATGGGAATTGGCAATGACCTCCTCAACAAGACTCCCAAAGTGCAAGAATTAAAGTAAAAAATTAATGAGAGGAATGCAATAAAATTAATAAGCTTTTGCTCACTCAAGAATTTGGTCACAGCTATCAAGAGAGAACCTACAGAATAGGACATAATCATTGCCTGTGATTTCTCCTATAGTGAAACATTATACAAAATTTAATAAGAACTCAAAAAACTGGACATAAAAAAACAAACAATCTAATCAATCAATGAGCCAGAGAGCTAAACAGAAACTTCTTAACAGAGGAAATTGAGCAAGCCAATGAATACATGTGAAAATGTTCTAAATCACTAATAATCAGAGAAATGAAATAAAAGCCACATTAAGATTTCACTTCACTCTAGTCAGACTGGCAAAATTGAAGAATACAAACAGTAACAGATGCTGGAGGGATTATGGGGAGAAAGGAACTGAAGATTGGTACAGCCATTCTGGAAAGCAGTGTGGAGATTTCTCCAAAAATTAATGTTGAATACACCATGCAAATTAGCTATCCTTCTTCTAGGTATTTTTCCAAAGGAGTTAGAATCAGCACATTACAGAAACAGCAAAAGCAATGTTCATAGCAGCTCAATTTATAATATAGCTAAATTATGGATTCGATCCAGATGACCCTCACTGGATGAATGGATCCAAATGCTCTGATACATATCTACAATGGAGTTCAAATCAGCTGTTAAAAATAATAATATTGCAGCTTTTGAAGGTAAAAGGATGGCAATGGAAGAAATCATGCTGAGTGAAGTTAGTCAAACCCAGAGAGTCAAGGACCAAATGCATTACCTCATTTGTGGAGGCTAGAGTTAAACCTAGGCTTGGGGGAAAGGTAGTCAAGCTCGTGTATTCAACCCACCAAGGGCATAGCAACACATAATCTAGGGAAAACATAGATTTATAGGGGAAAAGTGGGGAGAGATGAGGCAGGGTGAAGGGAGAGAGAGGGAAGACAGGGAGGGATCTAATGAGACAATACTGTGGCGTGGGCCCCGGGTGCCACCCGCCACATCAGGGCCCACGCCACAAATACCATGTAACATACTCTTTACATCCCCACAAGAAGTCAAATAATACTTATGCAATCATTTAATTCAGGAAAATTTATATGTGTGTGTATCTATATCACATATATATACACATATATACAAATATGTATGAATACAGAGATATACATTTTTATCTGTTATAGGGGTATATTATAGAAGAATCAAGAGACTGGGGTGTCAGCGATGTGGGTGTAACTATGGTTTAGGATCAAAAGCAAATCATATTGTTAATTTATGTGCATTTATGATTGTGCAACAACTCAACTCCTTATTAAAAAAATAAATTAAATTAAATTAAAAAAGGAAAGACTGGTCATCGCAATAAATGTGGTATAAAAATGTGTTTGTGTAAGACACTGCCGATATTCCAGTAGTACCAGCAGCACCTGCATTATCTTTGCCATTGGAACTGTTGAGGCATCAGAAGGTTATGTGCTGTTTGCTCATAGTAATTCCATTTGCTATTATAAGACATTATCATAGGAATAGTTGTGTGACATGATTCTAGCAAATAAGATATGGCTGACACACATGTCTGGCAAAATTGTCCTCTCTTTAAGGAACATAATGAAGGGTTATGCCTTCTTTCATCTTTCTGTCTTTTAAAAGGAAACTTGTTCCTTTTATGCCTTTTAGGCCAGTTTGAAATCTGGAGGTTTACTATGTTGTTTTGAATGTGAGGTATCCCCCAAAAGCTCACATGTGACCATTTGGGAAGGCTAAGTTGAAATGATTATGTTATAAAGGCCTTCACCCTATCAGTAAGCTAATTCCCTTAACTGGCAACTGTAGGCTGTTAGGATGTGGCTAGAGGAGGTGGGTCATTGGGGGTGTGCCTTTGGGGTATATATTCTGTATCTTGTGTGGAGTTTTGCTCTGTGCTCTGCTTCCTCCTGTGACCCCTTGAGCTCTTGCTCCCTTTGCCGCACTTTGCTGCTGTGATGTTCATCCTTATCTTGAGCCCTGAAAAATAGAACTGGACATAGATCTCTGTAAATATGAGCCCCTAAATAAACCTTTTCCTCCTAAAATTAGTCACAGCAGTGAAAAGTTGACTAAAACATTTACTAACACTATAATGTTGGTGTTAGGGGACAGAGAGATGCCAACTGTGGGAACACAAGGTTAAGAAACTAATTCTATAAAATGATCCCAATGTGTTGAACCCCTATGTTTTCTTTCCCAAAGAGCAATTTACCTGCAGCCCTGCCTAGCCTAAACATACCACCCTTGTCACATTCCTTAGCATATTTATTGTTATTTGTAGGAGAAATGCAGGCCCCAAATAATGTCCACAAGAGGAACCCAAGTTACCCCAATGGTGGAGACTTTCGTGACCAGATCCTGAAAATTATGGTGATAAGGATGATTCCTCCTAACTATAAAATCTGAAAGAAGGTATGCTGATGGATCTAATTAGAACCACTCAGCACAGGCAAAGGTGACCTAAAGTTACCATGGCAGTAAGGACTTGGAAGTCTGATGTCATCTTGCTGTCAGTCAAAGTTAAGAGATCAACCATTAATATATGTGTACATGGACATTTATATATGTAATGGGGGGGGCAACACACTAGAGACAAGGAAGTGGTGAGTGGGTGAAATGGGGGAGATCCTGGGTAAGGAGAGAGCTAAAGTATGTATGCATATATGAATGTGTCCCAATATATAAGAACATATTGAACTAATGATAAATAAGCCAAGAGGTAGACTTAGAAAGGATTCTCAGGAGACCCTAATAAAACTGGGTTACAGGAGAGGCACATTGTCCCTCTCCTCTTAGAAGACCCACTCTCTCCCTTGAGAGTGTCCCCTTTCCCCTTCTCTATGGCTTTGAGAAATTCATTCCTCTTACTCTGAGCAACAGTTCTGAAATCTTTCTGATTTAATTGCAAGTCTCAAGGTTTGAAGGATGTGTTTGTGCTGCTTTAGTTTCCCAGAAGTCCCCAGCTATCTAGCAATGGCAGACTGGAAAGTTGGGTTCTTTGTATGAGCTAATGAATTAATCAATCAGATAAACATTTAGGGGTTTTCATTATTTTCAGTATTATAGTTTTAAATATTTAAAAACTAATTCTGTTTTTGGAGGGGGTGTGATGTGTTGCTGAAAACATCTGAACTAAATTCAAATTAGATGGCATTGGGGAAAATTATTTATGTGCATTTAATTCTGATTTTAATTGACCTAAAATAATTATATATATTTGTGAAGTACAGTATGATATTTTGATATACATATATATTTTGTAGTAAATCAGGTATTTAGCATATACCTCATTTCATACAAATATTCTTTGTGATTGGAATAGTAAACTCTCATCTTATTTTAATATATATTATAAAATATTACATATTATATATGTATTATTTGATATTGTTGACTATAATAACTGTACGGTGCAATAGAGCACAATAATTTGTTTTTCCTGTCATATGATACCCATCGAACAACTTTTTCTATCACTGCTTTGTTCTTACCCTCCTCAGTTTCTGGTATATCATTCTATTTCCACAAGATCAGCTTTAGTATATTCCACCAATGAGTGAGATCATACAGTAGTTGTGTTTTTGTGTCAGCATTATTTCACTTAACATGATGTCTTTCAGATTCTTCGATATTATTGCGTATAACATGATTTCATCCTTTTTCATGCTTTTTGATCACTGAATAATATACCATTGTGTATATACACCATGTTTTCTTTATCCATTTATCTGTTGATGGACACTTATATTGATTCCATATTTAGCTATACTGAATGGTGCTTGGGAGTCCTGCCAAGCATCTTAGAACATGCCTATAATCCTAGTGACTGGGGTGACTGAGGCAGGAGGATCTCAAGTTTTGGATCAGTTTAGTAATTTAGTTAGACCCTGCCTTGAAATAAGTAAAAAATAAAAAAGGTTTGGGGTCAAGCTCAGTAGTAAAGCATTCCTGATTTCAATCCTCTGTACCCTCCCCGCAAAAGGAAAAAGAAGCAAAATGGGAGTGCATATTGATTATATGTTGATTGAATATTAAATATACGTTAAATATACGTTAAATTAAATATACGTTAAATTTACGTTAGATTTATTTTCTAAAATATTTTTAATTGAGATTTATAGTTATACAAGGTAGTTGGAAAATCAATTTCAGTTCATGATTTGTCCCTTTTCCCTAACCTTTTTCCCTCTTGTTCATTAGTTAGATTTCCAGATTATAATGTTGTTCTATTTTAATTTTTGGAGAAACCACTATCTTTTGCTCATTTTCTTGGATCTGATTAATATTTGGGGGGAGGGGCATCCAATTGTTCAAGTTCCTTACATACTATGAATATTAATCCTTGACAGAGGCACAGTTTGCAAGTATTTCCCCCCATTCTATTCCATATTGCCCCATACTGCTTATTCTTTCCTTGTGGTGCAGAAACTAATGGGTGTAATTCCATGTGTCAATGTTTGTTGCTATTGCCATTACTTTGGGTTTTTCATCTAAAATCCCTTGTCCAGACTACTGCCAAAAAGCGTTTTTGTCTAGTAGTTTTATATAATCCAATGTTACAATTAAGTATTTTTAGTTGATTTTTTTTAGATGATGAGAGATAGGGGTTTAGTTTCATTCTTTTGAAGAAGAACCAGCTTTCCCAGTGCCATTTGTTAATGAAGCTCTTTTCTTAAATGTATGTTCTGGAAATTGTTGTTTAAAATCTGTTGACTGCTTAAGTGCATAGATCAATTTCTAGGTTCTCTAATATATTTCATAGCTATAGTTTCTGTTTAATTCTAGTATCATGCCCTTTTGATCATTATAGCTTTGTAATATATTTTGAATAAGGTGGTACAAACCTTCAAACTGTTCTTTTTTGCGCAAAATTATTTTGGTTATTCAAAGTCTCATGATTTCAATAAAAGCTGAAATGACAGGCAACATAGCGTGGATGGGGAGATAAGATAGTCAAAGTTCTGTCTTGGACACATTTTAGAAAATCTCTGAATATCAAATAATTTTTAAATGCAAATACCATCCATTTTATTTGTATAGTTAACTTCAATTAATGGAAATAATTTCCATTTTTTATTTTTGTTTATGTATTTTATATAAACTTTCAAATTCATGTAGATTTAAAACACAAGATTGACTTTGTATGTATTTTTGCATGATAAACAAAATTCAGAATGTATGTAAATGTCTTTTATCTTGTTCTTTCCCATTTTTTTAGCTACATTTCAAGACCCATCACTTAGTGCTTTACAAAATATATCCAAAGCTGTGCATTGGTTTGTGCATTACATACCAAGATATGAAGCATAAATTCTATTATGGAAGGGTATTAAATAAGCAAGAATAAAGCAAAACATAAACTTCATTTCTCAGATTATTTTTTATTAAGTGTTAAGATAATAATTACTGTTTGAGTCAATTACATTATTCTGTGCTGAAAAATTTTCATTTCCAGTTTTTAAAAAAACTAATATTTTCTAAGTTTGGACCTTCTTATATCTTCAGAAATACAACTAAGAGAAGATTGAATTGTCACATTATCCTACGATACTTAAGGAAACTGAGTACCACACTATACTTACCTGACAATACTTTCCAAGCAAGTTTACCTCTATAAATGACATACAACACCCTGTAAAAAATTCTTATGGATTGGGAAAGGAGGCTGACATAGGACACACAGGGAGGGCTGACATTCTGGTGACATCGGATCAAAGCAGCTGATGATTTTTGTGGGCCTTTCAAAGTCTCTCTTGTTTTTAGTAAAGCCATGTGTGCCTGCAAACGACGTATAATATGTGTTATTTCTGGATGAATGCACTTAATTATCTCTAAAAATCATTTCACCAACAGATGTCTCCTCCCCCTTTTCCTTGTACTAATCATTCTCAGCAATTGCAAACTTTTTTTTCTGAGTCCTTGTGTTCCCTCGCTTCTTCTTTTTGAAGTATTTCTCCTCCAGGGCAATTTCCCCTCTCAAATCCACAATGTGAAGCAGCATAAAAGATACCATAAAGCTTTGAAAATGTTCCCTTGTGCATATTTTAATATAATCACCAGATTTGTCCAAACAAAGAAAATGAATTTTCATCCTGTTAGTAATTTTTTGCAAGGGTATTATAATCCAAATTTGTTAATTTATCTATCCCTACTTGTTTATCCATGTATGTGTGGTAATACATTATTATTTTGACACTGATTAGAAACTGAATATAACTGTACAAATATTTTTTGGTATTCATTTCCATTTCTGTATCTCATTGTGAATCAATCAGTTATACTGTTCAGATATTAGGGTCACATGGCACTTATTAAATAGGTCCCTAACCCAAATTCCAAGTCTCTATAACAATAAGCAAACTAACCACTTGGGGTTAGAAATGAAATAAGGCCAATAGTGATAATACATATATCAGAATTTTATTAGAACTTAAGCCAGTATTGCTATCATATTTTAGATTCATATACTCTTGGCTGACTGACAGTGATTATGATAGACATATTTGACTTCTAATTTATTACCCAGATAAGGATTTGATATAGTACAATCTTATCAAAGCCACTTGAGTGTTCAGAAATGAGTGGATGAAAACAGGGGGCTTTTTATGTGTGAAGACAACTCACTTAAACTGGACTCATTTTTAAGGTGCTTTAATTAAGAAGGATGCTTTAAATTTGATGTTTTTAGTGATTACAACAAGAACTTTATATTCAATTGGTTCCTACGTTGCAATGCTCAGAAGTTGCTCTGAGGGCTTGGCCACGACTTGCCTTGCCTTCCTCCTCCTATCTCCAATCTCCCACTCTCTGTCTTTCTCTCTGTCTCTCTCTTGTGACTGTCAAAAGCCTACAAAACTAAATCACATCCTAGAAGAATCCCTGGCAATGTTAGCTTGTTAGCTGCTGCTTCTTCTTCTTCTTCTTCTTCTTCTTCTTCTTCTTCTTCTTCTTCTTCTTCTTCTTCTTCTTCTTCTTCTTCTTCATCTTTTTGGTACTAGGGATTGAACTCAGGGACACTTAAATTACTAAGCTACATCACAATCTTTTTTTTTTCTTTCATTTTTTATTTTGAACATTGTCTTGCTAAGTTGCTTAAGGCCACACTAAATTGCCAAGGTTGTCTTTCAATTTGCAAACCTCCTGCTGCTGGGATTACAGGCATGTGTCACCATGCCTACCCTCCCTGGCACTTTTAGTTTGGCAAATATCCTAAGTTGATGGTTCTTGCATGCAATATTGGTAAAGAGCCACTAAGTTACATCATTGCATGATTAAAGTAGAGGGCAGACTGGCCTAGGAAAATAACAAGCAGAGTAGATCTGAATTTCAGCAATGACGTTCTTTCAAATTTTCTATTCGATTTTGGAACAGAGGCATTGTTTGCAAATTTGAGCCTACAGACACAAAACTAAACAACATGAAACAAAACAAAAACATAAAACCTCAACCCCTGTTAGAATGGCTATTATAAAACAAACAAACAAACATAAAAACCCCAAATGCTGGTAAGGGTGTGGAGAAAATGGAGTACATACACACAGTTGATGGGAATGTAAATTAATACAGCTGCTATGCAAAACAGCATGGAGGTTACGCACAAACTACAAATAGAACTACCATGTGATACAGCTGTACCACTCTTGTGGATTTTTCTGAGATGAAGTAAGCATACAAAAGAGATACCTTGCAGGTATTGTGAGTAGTGTCCACGTTATTGGGACTACTCAATAACAAAGACATGAAATCACCCTAGGTGTCCTTCAATAGATAAATGTAGAGAAAAAAGTATGGCATATTTATTTAATAATTTAATATTTACTTGAATTTAATGTTATAAACACACATTGTATGAAGTAGTATTCAAACAGAAAGATGAATGAAATCCTCTCATTTATATCAAAATGGATGAAATATGTTAAACACAGAATGACAAGAATTGAATGTTCTCTTTCAAGTATGGAAGCATTTTTTTTTTTAAAGTCAACCTAATAGTAGAAAAGGGATTACTCTAGACTGGGAAGAGGGTCAGATGAGTGAGATGGGTGAGAGTAGAAGAAGGTTAGATGGACAGGATCAATGCATAATGCAACTTCCATTGTCAATCCCATTAATTTGCACAATTATTATGTTAATAATAATAAGTGCACAATAAGTACCAGCCAATTTGAGGAATAAAAATCCAGTCGAAGAGTGCATTTGAATTCAATTATATATACTAAGCTTGATGTGATTTAGAAAGGGAATTAACCTTGAGAAAATAATTTAAAATTCATAAGCGTTATTTTACTTCTCTGCATAATTGCAGTCTTTATCTAATTAACTCCAATATTCTGTGATATGTTGATACTCTATCTGCTAGATTGAGTGACTACTTTATACTTTAGTTTTTTAAACAAGAATATGAAAAAGCATACAAAATGAAAGATTTAAATAAATTAAATATATGAGAAAATGATGATTAAGGAAAAAATCAATCTTGCCAACATTAAGTAAAAAAACATCTTTTATTGAGTTCTGCTTCTTACCTCCATGCTTCTTAGCAGTCATTATATTAAATAAATGCAATAATAGTATCTACTATGTACTGGAGCAGTGGCTCTAAGGTTATGGCGCTTGCCTGGCATGCACAAGTATTGAGTTCAAACCTCAGGAATTCATACACAACAAAGTCCAGGAGCAATGAAACCCACATAAAAAACTAAACAAAATTGATTCTCTCTTTCTTTCTCTCACTCTTTCTCACTGTACCTCTTTCTTTAAAAAAAAAATTCAGGACAAGGATCTTCATAGTGGAATGTTCTAAAATATTAACACTTCTAAATATTTTAACTCATTCACATTGTATGTTTTTTGGACTATGCTTTGTAATATTCCGAATATATTGACATAGTGTGGATAAAAATAAAATGTGTTTAGACATGATTGCTTCAAAGAAATTTAAGATTGTAAACATTTGAAAGATACAAATGCAGGAAAATACAGCAATTTTATAAAGACAATGTATTAGTAATTCAAAATGCAGAGGGAAATTCAATGAGATAAATAATATTCTAAAATATAATAGACAAAGAAGACCAAACAAATACCTTGAAGAGTCAGTCAGGTAACCCAAATGTTTAATGCAGCTTGCTTTGAGACAGCATGGTGTCCTGGCCCTCTGCAGGTATAACTGTGGCATCTCTAAATGCATTTATTTGAAGTTAAAACAATAAAATACTATGTAGAAATTATATATACAAATGCATATACATTAGATGCATAAAACTTTATATAAAATTGACTGTAAATTAATCATTATACATGATATATAAATTATATATTAATGTAATTAATATATATTAGCTATTCACTAATTAAATAACTAAATAAAACACCTGCAGTCTCAGGTTTATACTTTGCCATTCTCTGAAATACATATAGTCCCCTTGGCAATGGTTTCTAAGCAATCCAAGACATCATATGCCTTTTAATTTAGTGACCTAACCAAAATATAAAGAAACCATTAAAACATAACTATGCAAACAGGGTTAAAACATATAGCCACAGTATTTTTTTTCTTCATTGGATTTTTTTTTTTTAGATAGGGACAGGGAGTGAGAGAGAAAGTTTCTTTCTTTCCTTCTGGTTTTTTTGTTTGTTTGTTTGTTTTTTGCTTATGTTACTTATGTTCATTTTGTATATGATACTGGGGTTTGAACCTGCGTCTTCACACATGCCAGGCAAACACCACAACACTGAGCCACCACTCCAGCCCTGTTCATTGGAATTTTGATAGAACTTAGAATATAGTCACTTAACAGTTACATTCCGTATTGTGGATCTGAAGTGAAAATATCTTGTACCATTGCATAACATATGATTTATAAGTAAAAAAAAAATCAAAATTCTAGAGGAAAAAATATTGTGAACTTTGAAGATCCTAACCAATAACGAATATTGTAAATTGAATATAAAATTATTAATAAGTCCTTTTAGGACACATTTATCCTATTTCTTTTTAGACTTTGAATTGCCAATAAGAGCAAGATATTCTTTGCATTTGTGCTGGGATTTAATGATTAAAGTATTGTATGCTTTAAAGATGAATAGTGACATGAATTTGTTAAACATTTTAGCATAATACTGGTATTATTATGACAGTACAACAATCCTAATACAGGTCATAGGATTATGAGTGTCACCTTTAAAATGAGTACTCATATAATCTGAATTGAATCAAAACTGAATTGATATAAAAATAATTCCTCATTATATGCTATGGCAGAGAGGCTTAACATTTTAAGGCAGTGTTGTCAGTATAATGGAAAGGGCCAGGATCCAAAGAATGGGGGCAGCTTGTAAAGACAAAAAAAAAATCATGAAAATAGACTTTATCGTAGAACTTCTACCAAGGAATTCACCCCTACTGACACCTGGATTTTAGTGAGTGATATCTATTTCTGGAGAATTTTTGACCTGTGTGACTACAGAATAATAAATTTTGTTTTTTTAAGATATTGTTGGCTCTAATTTGATACAACCATTATAGGAAACTGGTTCTGTATTATTAATGACCTCTGTTACAATCTTTTATTTTTATTTAGATATCTAAACTAAATCTGTTAAAGGAAGCAGTCATATTTTCTATACTTCTATATCTTCCTATATAATTCTTTCTTATCTTCAGACAGTATTAAGATTACCTGCTTGGGAAAACTGATGTCTCCCATTATTTCTACCTCATACCAGAAATAATGGGATATTTAACCTGATATGAGGTAGAAATTATGGGAGTCACTGATATTTAAATAATGGTAGATGATTTTCTCTCAAAGTACACATTGTATTTTAGGCATACAACTCCTTTAGGTTACTATGTAGCAACACTATTTCTCTAGCATGTTTTTGTGTTATTGCTGTGCTGCTATACAGAACACTCATATATAAACCAATACCTTCTGATTCTTCATCTTTTCACATTCAGAATCACGTGTTTATTCTCTTTCTTCTTGGACTTTTAATTGCCACTAAGAGCAAGATGTATTTTGCACTTACACTAAGATTTAATGTTTCAAGTAACATATATTTTGAAAATGAACGAATAAAAGTGGACATGGTGATATGAATTTGTTAAACATTTTTATCTGAAATTTAGCATTCCATTTGTGATATTTTAAAAAATATTGTTGCACTCTACAACAACTCTTGATAAAGTCTTCATTTATGGTATTTGTAAGCAGACTGTAAAGGTCATGTATGGAAAGAAAAATAAAACAGTGTCTATTGTTTAGTTCTAAAAACTGACTTCCTAACAATATTTTTAATCTAGGGATTTGAAGTGAAAATGTTTGAACAAAGCCATATCACTCCCCACTGGGAAAATGAACATTTGTGGCACTGCCACTGAAGAGAAGCCTGTACACAGTCACCCTGAGCTAATTGTGTGTGCTATATTTAATAAGGTTGCTGCCTAATGGACTTCATCACAAGGAAGTCTTATTGACCAAGACCTTGACATCAGGAGCATTATTGGAGGTTTCTGTCTACATATGTATCCAGCTATTTACCTGCCCAGAGTTAACATAGGACTTTGCTAAAGGTTGATTGGTTCAGTCATCACTTTGATTTCCTGTCTCCTGTCACCTTTTGCAGTAATCACATAAGTAGTTTTTGTTGTTGTTTTTTAAGCAACCTGGATTAAGAAAATAGTTTTTCACTTGTACTAAGAGGTGTTTTTCATTAAACAACCTGATCAAAGTTGCTATTTTCAATTTATATGCTAATAAAGTGTACTTTAGAACTTATAAACATGCATTACCCAGTGGGATTTTATTCCTGAATCCAACATAATCTATGGCCTCTGAGGATCTCTTCAGGTTTTATAAGAGTATAAGAAAAGTGGTTGTCAATTGAAAAACGTGAGAACATATGAGGTGGAGGTTTAGAGCAACCAATGATAACCTTAAAAAGGTTAGAAAGAAATGCAAATGTGATAAACATGATATGTGAATGCTGACATTAATCATTCAAGAATAAGTTTTCTAAGAATATTATATATTAAATGATTGGAATAAGCTATGTTTATCTCTTGAAATATCCTTATATTTCTTTGTTTCTATCATTTACTGCAATGTCTAATAGATGTTAAATTGATCAAATTAAGTAGGCTTATAAGATAAGACATGAGTAAAATGTGATTTTGAGATGATCCCTGATTATGATTTCTGCTCTTGGCAGTGAAGATAAAGTATTCCTTAAGTGTAGAGGATTCCATTTGTTTAAGTGAGACTGCTCTTCCCAGAAACATCAGATGGGCCTAATGTGAGAAATTGATTCAAGGGAAACCAATATACAGATCATTTTGTGTTAAACGGCTTAAAATTAGTGTTCCACTCAAATAGGCATAATATACTTAGTCAAATCAGAGCTTTTCTTGGAAAATAAACTGCACAACATAAAAACAACATAAGCACCACCAGAGGAGACAGATACCTTGAAACAACAGAGGTGGTGGGTTAGCAGTAGCCGTGAATAAACTGAACTAATGGTCAGAAGAACTCACAGGTAAACAGAAAGCAGAAGCAATAAGGAATTAGAAACCAAAAGGCAGAGTTGAGATGACTGGAATTATTGACTGCAGCAGAGATTGCAGAACTGCTGAGACCATTTGAAGGTACAAAGTAAAGTTCTCCAAACTTCTGTTGCTGATAAAGTAAGTCTGAGGCAGTCATGGTTTGGGGAGAATGAGGGAAATTCTCTGGAAGGAAATCATGGAACTGTTCTACTTATAGGAACATAGAAATTTACTCAGAACTATGCAATAAAAAATGTGAGTAAGTATAATTAGCTAATCAAGTTGCTTTGACCAATGAAATGATAGTTGACATGAAGATATTCTTGTTTGGTGAAAGGCTTAAGTGTTGGTACACAGAACGGGGAGGATACATAGCAAACCCCAACTGATTTTTAATCATAGACAGCAGCTTACTTAATGTTGCCCCATATGGGTCTCTCTCTAACAGGTGCTTAAGAAACTGCTTTAGTTGGGTGCCATAATTAAAACTTGAGGACCAATATGAACCTACATTTGAGGTAACCAAAGTCTAGTTATATTTTGTTTAGTTGCTATTATTTGTCACTAGACTTGAATAGGGACTATGACTGAAATCTATAAAAAAGAAAGAAAGAGAGAAAGGCAGAGAGAGAGAGGGAGAGAGATTTAAAAGAATTGTCTTTCTTATTCTCTTAGATCTTTAATGCAGTGTCCCCTCTGGGGTGCTTTTCTTGGCAAATAATTTGGGCTATTTTGTCTGGAGATTATAGGGTAAGCTGCCTTTGAAGAAATCTGTCCTTCCTTTTCAGTTACTAGTTTCCTTTTCTCAAGGTTTTCAATCTTGTTGGAATGAATGAATGAATTTTTAAATCTCCTATATGCAATCAATGGTAGTGTTAGTAATCAGATTAGTATTTAGAGAGTGATGTATTTAATTCATCTCAATTTTCAGAGCACAACATGTAAAGAAAATGTGTTTATCTGTTTATGGAAGAGTGTGAAAACATATTCAAGCATTACCCTCCTTTGTCTAACCTGTTCTAATTTACAACAAACAATAGTACTTAAAAGATTGTTTTATTATGATAAATCATAGCCTAAAGTTAAACTGCCTAGTTTATTTAAATATATACAATGTGTTAGTGATAAATAAGGAAATATGTAAAGAAAATATCTTTCAGAGTTAATTTTGTTAATCTTTACAATGTGGGGAACTTCCTTTTATGACTTAGTTCTTCAAAAGAGGAAATACAGGTTTATAAAACAAATGTTCTTAGAAAAAAAATTTTGCTTTTTACCCTGTCTTATGTAGTCATTTATTTTTTTAAAAAAATGAAGGAGTATTTTCTCTAAATTACCAATAGGATTACTCCTCTCTCTCTCTCTCTCTCTCTTTACTAGTAGTGTTTCAAAAACATGACTAACTACAAAGCAAATCTCCCAATGCATGTGTCAAAACAATGTGATACATGCCTGAGTGCAATACCAGAAACAAAGCTCCAGTGATGTTTCTAAAGCAACACTTAATTAAGTTGTTGTTCATGCAGTATATACAACATCAGACTCTTGGGTCCAGCATTCTCAACTAAGGGACAAAATAGCTCCACAGACTCTGATAAGAGAATATGCTTCAAGTGAAGAAGAAAAATACTCACCCAAAAGGAAAATGGACATTTTTAGTAAATTATTTGATTAAAAACTGCATTTATTATTTTGTACTTTATTTTTTATTAGTGCATTATAGCTGTACATGATGATGGGGTTTGTTGTCACATCTTTCTAGATGCACACAATACAGCAATACAATTTAGTCAATATCCACCCCTGCCACACTCCTGTACCTCCCTCCGCCCATCCCCGGGATCCCTTGCCAATCTTCTGGGTCCCAGATTTTTCCTAAAAAACCCAAGTACAGTGTCATAATTTTTATACCTATGAAGAACATTTTTTATATACATGACTATAGTATATACAGTGACATACTTATAAGTGTTTGGAATGTACCTCACTTTATCTCAGTTTCAACATTACCCCTTCTCCTCTCTTCCTATCATCCCTTGTTATTCTTCAATATATTTGACAATAGAATTAAATATTTATGTTTATGTAAAGGCATTCAATATAGCTTGTTCAAATATCTCATGCAGTATCTTGCAACCGTATCTTATAAATATTAACACATTGCATTTTTGTTCTATGGTTCTAATCCATAAGTTTATCTACCTTTCCCCCAAGCCTGGGTTTAGCTCCAACCACCACAGTTGAGGGAAAACATTCCACCCTTGTCTCTCTGGGTTTGGCTAACTTTGCTCAGCATGATTTCTTCCATTGCCATCCATTTACCTTCAATGAATGAAATATCATTGTTTTCTAATAGCTGAGTAAAATTCCATTACCTATATATACCAGAGCTTTTGGATCCATTCATCCAGTGAGGGGCATCTGGGTTGGTTCCATAATTTAGCTCTTGTAAATTGAGCTTCTGTGAACAAAGTTTTTGCTGCGTCACTGTAATGTGCTGATTCTAACTCCTCTGGGAAAATACCCAGAAAAGAGATATCTGGATCATATGGTGGATCCAAGTCTAATTTTTTAAAGAGTCTTCACACTGCTTTCCAGAATGGCTGTACCAGTTTGCAGTTCTACCAACAGTGTGTTAGTGTTCCCATCTCCCCACAACCCCTCCAACATTTGTTATTATTTGTATTGTTCCTCTTTGCCAGTCTAACTGGATTGAAGTGAAAGTTTAAGGTAGTTTTGATTTGCATTTCTTTGATTACCAGTGATTTAAAACATTTCCTCATGTAATCATTGGCTTGCTCAGTTTCCTCTGTTGAGAAGTTTCTGTTTAGCTCTCTGGCCCATTTATTGATTGGATTGTTTGTGTAAAAACTACCTTTATAAACTCATTTTGCTTTAGATGTAGTGATAACAAATGGGAAAATTATGGAAATTATGAATAGAACTATCAAAATTAGCAAAATAATAATATGCAGACATTATAACACTTTTAGTTTAAACATTAAGGGAAAGTTGTGTTGGAATTAATTACAATTAGAAAGAATGTATTCTTACTTCTTTTTTTTGAAATCAAATTTAAGCCTTTACACTAAAATAGGATGATATCAGTCAATATAGAGTTAAAGTACATAGAAAGGAAATAATACAATTGTTTCCTTCTTGGTGACCTTTTATTATTCAATTAAAACACATTTTGCTAATTTGTAAAAACTTAAGGAATAATTAAGTCCATGATATTACATATATAGAAGACAATTTTCCTGAGTAGTAAAATTCCATCTCTTAATTTTAAGCAATAATTTAAGAGCAAGTATAAAATTCAAGAAAATAGATCTTTATATTCTACTTTTGATAATATTAATCATTCAATAATAGGAATGCTTTAAGGAAGTAACACTGGCTTAAAGCATATATTCTGATGAAATAATGCAATAGTTTCGTTTAGACTCATAACAATTATTTATGTGCTTAAATTTATTTCACTAAATCTATGATTTATGTTCTTTTGGCTTCACTCTGATGGTCACAATTCTCATAGTCCTAATTCTGTGCATTAAATTCAAATGTGCTTAAAACTGGTAGAAGTGTTTCTGTTTTGTGCACCAAAACTCAATTGTTCAATGTAAGGCTTAAAGATCTTATTAGAGTGCTAGAAGTGAAAAGCAATGAAGGAGAAAAAATGGTGTGAAGGAGAAGAGGTTAAAAAGGATAGAAAGAGGGAGAGATTAAGTTTATTATTGATTATTGATACATACACATATATTAAACTTGTAACAGTCTTTTTACACGTTCATATGTCTGAACAAATTTGATGACAAATGTGTATGTGAACCAATACAAACAATAAATCAATGAATGCCCAACCTTCTCTCCATTTGTAGATGAAAGTTAAGTAATAGTAAAGGTGTAGGCATTGTGTTCACAAAATACACACTTGCCCCCTATAAAAGCTAGTATGACATCAATAGAAGCCCACAAAGCTTGGAAAACATGAAGGTCCTGTCCTCACCTATAATTTTAGGATTCTGGTAATTAAATAAATTTAAAAAATATTCTAATCAACCCCAATGACTACTTAGATATTTTTATAAAGGTTGAAATATAAAACACACTTTCCCCAGATTTGTAGTTTCTGTTTGATAATGTCCTAAGACAATGCATACACACTTATTATAATTTCTACCTTCTCTTAAATCCTTACCTTCACTCCCATCTCACTGTGGACCAGTGGGTCCCACTTCCTTTCAATGTCAACCATATTCAGAGTCCATTCTTCCACTGGTAAACTACTCTTGCTACTGACTAATATACTACATAAGACACATATCTGAGCTACGATTTTCTTTTTCCTGGTTCTCTCCATTGTTCCTGTCTCTAGTTTCATTCAAGTACTACAGTCCTATCATAGGTACCTAAGATTCTATTTATCTGGTTAAGCTTGGAAAGTTCCTTTTCCTTTAGAGAACATCTTCCCTTATATTATTGAGTCTATTAGCTGAATTCTTCAAAATTCAGCTAATGTAGACTAACTAGAATGGTTACTGCTGTCTATTATCCTCCTTCATTCATTTTCCATTTTCCATGCCTTGAATAAATACCATTAAAACTGTACCTTCTTCCTAGTATTATGCACCTCCAACTGAAAGCAAGAGCCAGTTGGGAGATACCAGATATATTTCCTTCTCTGATTCTTAAGATGAAATTCTCAGTTTCCTGGACAGACAGAATCTGTCTTCATCTTACTCTTTCTTCATTCACTGTCCCATCTTCTTCAATTCTAATGGGTACATAAAATTTTTCTAAAAAATAAAGACTAATTACTACCAAAATATACTTAAACAAATTATGAAATATTCAAATAACTATGTGCCTTCTCCATAGTTATTTTAATTGACAAAGAACATTACCTGATAACTAAATTTCAAGGAATATACTTATTATGTTATCAATTACTTCCCCCCCTCAGTGTAATCCCTCAAGATATAAACTGTATAAGTTAACACTTTTTTTTACCAGCTTTTATATTAATTAATGAAATAAAATGTGTCAATCTTATTTCATTTAAAGAGAATTGTTACTAACAATATAAGTGAGAATGATTTACTGTTTATTTAGTGTTGAACTTTGTTAATTACTAGCATACATTCATTTTTTCCCCACAAGCAAGTAAAGTTGTTTTTTAAACCTATAAAATATCTCATACATTCTGGGGTTTGAACCTGGGTCTTCACACATGCCAGGCAAGTGCTACAAACTTTGTGCCACCACTCCAGCCCCATTGTTCATTTTAAGTGTCCTGAGTTCACACAAAATTAATACAGAAGAAAGTGAATTATTCTAAGCATCTCTGAAAAGGGAATCTCATCAAAACCAATGAAATAAAAATGCTTCTAATAAAAGGAAGGAAGTGAGGTAATAAACTCTTGCAGCATATTTATTACTGTGGATTGGTTTTTTCCTTCCTCCCAAAGCCCACATATTTCTCACCAATTAACCTTACAGCCCATCTGGTAAGCCATTTCCTACAGACACAGGATATGTAAACTTCTTTGAGTTTTTGCTTAAGTATCATGCAATTAAAGTAGTTTGCACAGAAACTATATCCCCAGATTGGATACAAATGCTATGGATTATTCATAGTATTGATAATCTATGACTGCTCCTTACAGTTGAAAATCATTTGTAATACATTCCAGAAATATGCTAATTATGTATATAAAAATAGATCTTTCCTATACTTGTAAGCATAATTTTGATATTTATACTCTGGATATTTATGATATAGCATCTGTTAAAATTTCATGTGCTATTTAAATTAAGTATAATGGACTGAACAATTTGCAGAAAGATTTTTATTAAACTATGGTAACTAAAAATAAGGATGTTTAAAAACAAATAGTATTTCCACATTTTATATTAGAGGTTTGAAAATGAAATTACATAAAAATATATGTATTAGTTTTCTTCAAATAAAACACGCTGAGAAAAACTTGGACCTCTAAGGATAGTTTAACTTAATATTTTAATCCTTTCTTATCAAATAATAGGCCTCATCTAAGATTTGCTCATCTACTTGCAATAAATAGCCATCTGATTTCTGATTATATACAAAGTTAATCCAGGAACAGGAAGAATGACACAACGATATTTCTTTAGAATTCTTCTTTTCTGCAAATAGCTGGCTTAGTTCCCTGGAGAACACAGTGGGATGGTATAAAAGTTTTCCAGAAGAATATTAAGTAGTTTTATAGATAAAAAATCAATTTCAGTATGATTTAGCATAATACAATAGTTAAATGTATAAACCATGGGTTCACTGCCCCCTGGGCAGCTTCTGCATGATTGGTAACATTAACCTATCACTCTTTATTCTGTTTGTCTGCTAACATAATTTTCTAAGAGTTATTTTATTTTCTTAACTAAAATCCTCTTTCTTCTTTCCTGGAAATATCTAGACTTCTTTCTTGACTCCTTAGACTCTGTGAATTGTTGCTGCTCACATGTCTAGCAAATGCTTAAATTGTCCTAGGCCACAAAGCTAAGCATTTTATGATCATCCTGTGATCATTCTTCTGCCCAGAATACTTTTATTCACCATTCAAATCTTATATTTTTAATCTTACTTCCAGTTTTCCCAAAGGAGAAAAAAAGTTTCACAGACCTATCAGGCTGCTTAGATGACCCTTGATGATATTCTAACATAATCTATTATTTCTCCTAGAATATTTTCATCATATTGCACTGTAGAAGTCTCTCTGACAAACTGGAGTAATATTAAAATATTGAATACAACAATAGATACATTATTTCTATGACATGGGTAGGCTCCATGGCTAGTATTCATGCAATAGGCAGTCAAAAATATGCTAAATGATTTACATAGTCATTTTGACACAACACTGAATTGCCTTTTTCTATTAAAATCATTCACTCCAGGAAGACAAGAATGGAATTGTGTAAGGCTTGTGAATTAGTATGGCAGTATTATTCTACTTCCTAAGTCATATGCCTACATATTGTCTTATCTCCACTAAATTCATTGGAAGCTTCTCTTTTGGACACTTTTAACATCTGGGAATACCCTAAACTGTGACAGTATATGTTCATATCTACATGTTTATAGAGCCATAGTTTCCATGCAGCTTTTGCATGTTCAAAATATAGTAAACTGCCCAGAACATAACATTTTAAATATCTTTTGCATATATCTATCCACACATTTAGTAAGTATATAGTTAAGAACCTCTACTTAGTATGGAAAGAAATAATAAACAATGACTGACACAGTGTTTGCAGTATTGCAAACTGAGATAGAAAGCAAAAGAAATGAGTACAGCTTTACAGGCCCAAGAAAGATGCACACCCGACCTAACGTAAGACAAAAGGTAAGATTTCTCTGAGACATGTGGGAAAAATGAGTATGCTGAAGTGGAGTTGCCTAGAGGAAGCTGTAAAGAAGAAGGAAGGGCACAGAACAATAGTCAAAAGTCCAAAGGTGAACCATGGTGTGACTGAGGACTGAAAATGAATACAATATGTTGTTATTCTTCTATCAGCATGAAAAGATGGTCAGATAGAAGTCACATCATTGGGTAAAGATTAGGATTCCTGCCCCCCAGGAATATTAAGAAGAAGCTTGATAGCTCTTATATAGATGATGGCATCATATTTCATATAGAAACCAACTGAGAAAGAGAATATTGTGAAGCCAGAATAAATATGGTGATACTAGTAGTTCAAACAATAGTTGAAGTACCCTGGTACAGAGGTACACATCCGTAATCCCATCAGGAGGCCAGTTTGGAGGATCACAAGTTTAGGGTGAGCCTGTATAGTTTATTGAGACACTTAGCTACTTAGCATTTCAAAATTAAAAATATAAATAAAAAGAACTGGGATGTAACCCACTAGTAAAGTGCCCCTGTGTCCAATCCCTAGTATACAGGAGGAGGAAGTGCTGAATTTAGCCAGAGCAGAGTGGAAATATTGTTAAATATGTATGTATATATACATGTATATATACATACACATCAGATACTGTTATAAATTATAGCAGATGTTAAAATAATGAATAAACAAATGACATGACTAAATAAAAGGATAACATGCTCTTAGTGGTAGTAATACCATTGAATGATTTGAAAAGAAACTTTCAGCTGAAGAAGTCAAGTATGACATGAACAAAGTCTATAAAAAGGAACTTCATAGTAAGTGATGAATAAAAAAATATAATCCTATTTTCAGAGATCATTATAAAAAGAAAAGTCCTGTTTACATTTTTGGTTTTTGAATGAAATATTGGGATGACCAAAAATGTACATTTCATTTTAAAAGGAACTGGAGTGTTGTAAATTTAAGTCTCTTGATCTGAAATGATGTATTTGAATGATAATGGTTAACAGATCGATGTTTTCAATGTATGTATCACTGATATTGTAATTAAAGGAGCTATAAGTGATTGAGCATGAAAATAGGAAATAAGTGAGTCAAGTGTTAGAAGTCCTCAAGGAAAGTGGAGGAATTGTACTGATCATTTGGAAAAAATGGGAAGTGATTCAACATGACTTCAAACAAAAGGTGGTAGTTAAGTAGGAAGGGGAAAAGCTAAACTTTCAGCAGAAAATGGCAGCAGATCAATAGTTCAAAATTTTTACTACAGCAATGACTCAGTTCACTCTATAGTTAAGGTTGGAAGAATCAGAAATGATAATATTATCACTTTTGTGTCCCACCAACATTTTATGTTCTATGACTCTAAATATAAGTGGAAAGTATAAAATTAAAGTTAACTATTTTCAAAGGAAATGCATTGATTTTCATAACTGCAAATTTCCTTTAGCACATATCTTTGTGCAGGAATTCACATTATGGGTTACTCTTTGTTGACAAGCAAGTGATCACAAGTGATGGCAATGTAATTCAAGCAACAGAGATCTACATTTCAGTTTTCTCTCATGTCATTCGTTCTTTTCAGATAGTACCAAGAAAAATTATAGGGAGAGTTTATACTGTCTCAGTTGCATTACACACTCTCTCCTCAAACAAATCTGTATGACCACAGAGATATTTATACTGGTTTGTGAGACCTCACTCATCTATCTAATCCTGTTCTAGGAATGATGATGGGTTAACCTTCTCAATCTATGCAGCCAGCCTGAAGTTTGCTTTTGATAAGTGGGTGCTATTTTCAAAGGAAAGGAGTTTTAGCAAACCCTCAAAAAAACATCTGTATTCAATGTACCTCAAAGTCAACATATTAAAAGTGAACTTATCTTTATTGAAAGTTTTTTTCTCCTTTTTGACTTTATTTCTCAATCAGTGATTGCTTTTTTTTTCTGTTCTCAGTAAGATATCCTGGAAGTCATTTATGACTCTTTCATGAAAAGTAAATTATATTTAGGAAGAATAGCATTTGAAACAAAATGTTCTTTCAAATATATGTAGTTAAGATTCATGACACAGGGAAAGGAGATTTTTTTATGTACAGATAACCCCAACTTATTATGATTTTTAAACTTTATGATGTTGCAAAAGTGATACACACTCAGTAGAAAGCTTCCTTCAAATTTTGAATTTTAATATTTTCTCAGGCCAGCAACAGGTCCATTAACTTCTCTTGTGATGGTGAGCAGTTCCCAGTCAATCATAGGATTTCAAGGACAGGGGACAATGCTCCACTGAGAACTGTGTGACCAAGCTATGATATTGGATACGATAGATGTACTAAAGATATTTTTGACTTACAATGTTTTCTCTGTCTATTGGGACACATTATAAATTATGGAGCCTTCACATTCATATCCTGCCAAGATATTACAAGTTGTACATTTAGGGACCAGTAAATCCCAGAAATATTGATTACTGTGGTTATTCTTTATCAAAAGTCATTCTCACATAGTGGTGGATGATGATAGTCTCTGGACTCAGGCAAATGTGAGGCTGGATCCTAGTCTACTGCACCACACACTGATATTAGACAAATTTCTTCCTTTATAAAATGGAGACAATTATAGAACTATCCTCATAGATGTAAGATGAGGATAAAATGAGATAATGCATGTAATTTTCTCTAAATGGTGTCTGGTCCATGGTATATGTTCAATGAATAGAAGAGACTATTATGTTATTATTAGAAGTACCCTCTCCTTTGAGATTTGGCATTTTCTCTTTGTTATGGCTTTTAAATGAGGAGTAAGCTCTTATTCTTGTTTCTTTGGGGAACAGTACATTTTAGTATGGAAATGGCCTGGTGGTGGCAGGCTGGCCAGATCATTACTTTGAATGTTTAGTAGTTTTGGCTAATTCCTTGGATTATTTTATATAAAAATTTAAAAAATAGAGATGGTGAACCTGCAAAGTGTCTGACTGAATCAAGACCTCCTGGGTAACAATCTCTATTCAAGCTCAAAGAGGAAGGTTGAGAAAGGAAAAGTAAGAATGTTTCAAAATATAAAAGTAGAAAGAAGAGTCAAAATTATAAGAAAACATAATGTTTAGGTGGTTAGTTTTTAATCCACTTTTACTATTGCTTCAGACAATCCAAACCTCAATTTTTGCAATTATTCAAATGACTCTTCTGATCTGCCCTGCTTTTCTGCCTCTCTCCCTGTTTAATTTTAATAGGTCTAATTAAGTGCATCTGAGTCATTGTTGTAACCCGTCAAACCTCATTTAAATTGCTTAATCAATAAAGCAAATATGGCTTCTGCAAACTATATTAGTTTTGTTTTTTCCTCTAAGAAAACCTATGTGTGTATTCATATAGAGTGTAAAAAGATCTCAGAGACAAAAATAGCACATTGCAATTGGTCACTTCTTTCTTGTATGATAGAATGCAGTGCAAATAAAAGACCTGTTCTGCATCAGAGCATGAATTAAACAAATGTGTGTTAAAAAGTTAACCTACGCTCGTGTTAAAATGGCCCTGCGCTCTGAGAATCAATTTAGAAAATGTGAACAAATCACATTATGTAAATAGGTTTGAAATGAAGTAAACTCCTTTCCCCTCACCTCATGTTTTTCTGCATAGGGCCGGTAATTAGTGTATTGCAGAATTGGCCCTCTAATCTTCCTCCCTCATTCCCCATGAAGGCAAGACAAGTGAATTATCAAACTGATAAAGTTTGAAACAGGAATTGGATAAGTGTAGTCAGCATCATCCATCTCTTTGGGATTGGCCTCTGTCCAGAGACAATGCATTCAACTCTACTTTGGACTCCTCCCGAAGCTTTGTAGGGGGATGTTAACCATGGCACAACTGACATTTTGGATCAGGCAATTCTTCATTGCATGTGCTGTCCCTTGCATTGTAGAGTATTTAGCAGCATCCCTGGCTTATTCCCACCATTTGTTAAGAGCACCCTCTACTTGTGACAACCAGAAGATTCTCCAGAGTTTGCCAAATGTTCCTTGGAGGTAAGGAATTGCTCAATAGAAGATGACTTCTTAGAGGCTAACTTTCATAGGACAGGTGGCCTGAGATTGAATGTGAATGTGTCTAACTCTGTATCCCTAACCCAGATTCCACAATAATTACCAGGAACAGAGCTAATTCTGAATTTTTTTTCTGTTTTTTTTAATTTTTTATTTTTGAACAAACTTACAAGATTTTAACAAAATAATATAAAATGTGTATAAAATGTGTATATATTCTGGATATTGCCATTATCCCCAGGAGTGCCCCCCCCAATTAACCTCCCTTATCCCTCCCTTCCCCTTCCCATTATAACTCTAAAAAAATTATTAGATTGTAAAGCATTACCTCTTATCTGGATTTAACTCATGCTACTAGACCAACTTTCTCATTGTCCAGGGTCTAGACCCCACCTCCAC
>PVKS010015054.1:27471-46991 GCA_004027875.1 Aplodontia rufa | reverse complement strand
TTTTTTTGGAAGTGATGGTGAATGGGAGAGATTTCCTGATTTCTTCTTCTGCAGATTTGTTGCTGGAGTAAAGAAATGCTAGTGATTTGCTGGAGTTGATCTTGTAGCCAGCTACTTTGCTGAAAACTCCTATAAGATCTAGGAGTTTTCTGGCCAATGTTATTGGGTCTTCTAGGTATAGAATCATGTCATCAGCAAATAGAGATAACTTAACTTCCTCTATTCCTATACAAATACCTTTGATTTCCTTGTCTTGCCTGATATCACTGGCAAGAGTTTCAAGGACTATATGGAACAAGAGTGGGTAAAGCGGACAGCCTTGTCTAGTTCCTGAATTCAGTGGAAATGCTTTTAGTTTTTTTCCTTGAGGATAATGTTGGCTTTGGGTCTGTCATAAATGGATCTGACATAGTTAAAGTATCTTCCCTTGATCCCTATCTTTTCCAAAATTTTGAGCATAAAGTGGTGTTGAATTTTATCAAATGCTTTCTCTGCATCAATAGAGATGATTATATGATTTTTGTTTTTACTTCTGTTTATGTGGTGAATTACATTTATTGATTTGCGTATGTTGAACCAGCCTTGTTTTCCTGGGATGAAGCCCACTTAATCATGATGTATTATCTTTTTAATGTGTTTTTGTATCCGCTTAGCTAAAATTTTATTAAGGATTTTTGCATCAATATTCATCAGGGAAATTGGTCTGTAGTTTTCTTTCCTTGACATGTCTTTGTTGGGCTTTGGAATCAGTGTAATATTTGCTTCATAAAAAGTGTCTGGGAGTGTTCCCTCTCTATCAATTTCCTGGAAGAGGTTGTAGAGGATCAGTGTTAGTTCTTCTGTGAAGGACTGGTAGAATTCGGCCGTATATTCATCCAGACCTGGCTTTTCTTTTTTGGGAGAACTGATTGCTGCTTCAATTTCACTATCTGTAATAGTTTGGTTTAGGTTTTCAATGTCCTCCTGTGTTAAAGAGGGGATGTCGTGTGTGTCCAAAAACCTGTCCATGTCCTCCAGGTTATCAAACTTGGTAGAGTATAAATTTTCAAAATAGGTTCTGATAATCTTCTGAATCTTGGATGAGTCTGTGGTGATATCCCCATTTTCATCTTTGATTTTGTTGATTTGCTTCATTTCGTTCTTCCTTTTGGTGAGGTTGGCAAGGGGTCTGTCGATTTTGTTCACTCTTTCAAAGAACCAACTCTTAGTTTTGTTAATAGTTTGTATAGTTTTCTTGTTCTCAATTTCGTTGATTTCAGAAGAGCTGAGATTTCTAACTGGCATCTGCATTGCAGATTCCACATTCTTAAGGATGATCAGAAATGCTAAGAAACAGACTAAAGATCACACAATTATTAATGCAGTTCGTACAGAACAAGTTTGCATGTGAAATCATGATTAACACACCTAAATGCTTGTACTGCAACCTGCTATCTCCCATGGACACAATTCCAAAGAGTGACTTTATCACAGCCAGTGCTTTCCTTACCTCTTAAAGCCCATAGGCTGCAGTGAAATTCCCTTCTCTAATGGACAATAGCCCATGTTTCGTTTTACGGCCCAGGCAGTCTCACTGTACTTCTTCTGCTAGAGACAGGGAGTTCTAATAATGGAAACATACACCATCTACTTACAGTAAACACATAACCTCTCTTTCTTATTGGCAATCCCTGCTCCTGGCTTTCTCTTTGAGTAGCCACCTTAATAAACAAGCAATTACTGGGAAATGAATGGATAAATGATGTATTTCTTGGGAGGGGCTCATAAATCTGTGGCTCCACTTCCTCAACTTTTTCTTCTAGTTTATTGCTCCCGTTGGCCTGTGTCCACATCTAACCATGCAAGGTAAATAATGAATCAGTTGATCAATTAGAGAATCAGTGGCCCTGTTTTGACATTCTGCATTAAGCAGGAACTAATTGCCTGATTCCAGATGCTTTTTAAAACACATCTCCGCAATCAATAGGTCTGTGACAATGTTTGAAACAGAAGAGCAGCTTGGGCTAGATCCCGGGTAGCAACCCATGTGCCTGCCATAGGCTCCAGGTTCTTCCAGCCTTGTCCTGAGAAGGTTTTGCATTCTTCATAAATGCTTTGTAAGGTTTCCTCATGACCATGCCCCCAATCAATGCCCCTCACTGACACCCTAGCACCTGCAGCCCGGTTATCTGAGGAGACTCCATGCTTGAACAGTTAGTAAGAAGGAGATGGAAGAACAAAGTCTGAAAACAGTAATATAAGCAGAGCTGTGAGCTTTTCTCCACTAAAGAGAAAGCAACAATCAATAACTGATGACGCTTTTATGGAACATGATAAAGCGCTTTCCAGAACACTCTGAACAGGCCTCCAGAGCACCACAGAAGGGCCCATAGGCTCCAGTGGCCCAATTTATACCCCGCCCATGTCTTCTCACCCTGGAGTCACCCTGCTTTAATGGAATCCTCCTCATTTTCAAAGAACACTAATGTCAATGGCTTTTACCCTGCCTGAAACTCCACAGGGGTGCCCTCCAGAGACAGGGAGTCTGCAGAAACCAAAGTTTCTGTTTTTCTTTCTCCACAGTAAACCTATAGAATCCGCCTGGCTTCTTGGGAGTTTAGTCTGCTCATCACCCAGACTGACAACGTCTCCCCTGCCAAGTGTCCCAATGTGATGTAACCACCATGAAAGGAGGATAAATAAGTTTATATTTGAAACTCAAAGGAAAGGATGGTACCATGTTGTCCTGCTAAACCACTTTGGAAGAAAGAAGAGCTAGGATTTCCCTCCAAGGAGCCATAGTTGTGGTTCCACAGAGTCTGAATGTGACTGGTCAAATGCACCAATAGCTAAATGCTCCCATCTTTAAAAACCTAAATGCTTATTTTCATGCATATGCGCTAGGTAATAAAGTCTGGATGAGAATTGAAATAAAATCCTGATCCATAAGTGGATTTATCATTGTAAATAGAACCTTTTACAACTCTTTTCACCAAAGAGCCATCCCCTATGGAAAAGCAGGGAGGATGGTGACTGAATGTCGTCCAGCAGTCTGACGCCTCTTTGTATAATGGCTTACTGGGGAGGAACACAGAGCCTACAAAGGGAGAAGATCTCTCTAGTCCCTGGAGAAATTATTTGTTTCCGTTGGCTTCAACATGTTTCCCCTTGCCAGGCTCCTCACCACACACAACTGCCAGCCCTGCCCAGAGTCCAGGCTGATGCTTTAGACAGTTTCCATGCAAGATTCTTGCCATTTGGAGACTGCATGAGAAGTGAGATGTGTCTTGGGAGCTATTCTCTGAGCACTCATAAGAATTCTAACAGCAACCATTTATCACCAAGAACCACAGGAAGGTTTTACAAACATTATCATAGTGAATCAGCCCAAAGTAGGTATTATTGACCACAAGTGATAGGTGAGGAAACTAAGCCAGTGAAAGATCACAGTGTCTAAAGTCACACACATAGGAAGCAGGGGAGCAAAATTACTAGCCCAAGTTGGTGTGACTCCAAAAGCCATGCTTATGGTCACCCTATTGTCCTGCCACCACTCCAGGGCTCCAAAAAGAAGAACCCAGGTGGAGATGCAGAATATGGATGCTGAATTTAGCACACACCACACCAGCGCCACACTGTGCCCAAGACCCTTCTTGGGTCCCCACCATCAGGCACCAAGTGGAGGCTCCATCTCTTGAGATTGATTGTAGTGATACCGAGCTGATGCAAGGTTCGTGTTCCACTAAATTGAAGAATGAACGCTGCAGAATGCTGAGGCAAGCATAGTAGCAGCAGTTTTATTTAGGAAAAAATGAAAGTAAGCAGGCTTCTCCTCCAGAGAGAAAAAGGGAGTCAAAAACCCGCCCATTAACATGGGGTCTGTTCTTTTATCACATCCAAACAATCCGTGCCCCTTGCCACTTTCCATAGGCCCTTTCTAAGTGCAGTTCCAACAAAGAATGCACACTTCCAACAGGTTGCATCAGCGCACTCACGCTCACAAGTAAATGCTTATGCCCTTGAATAGAGACACTGAATCAGAGAGTGCCTGACCTTGAGATAGCTATTGCCCAGCCTTGCCTCCACATTAAAAGCATAACAGGGGCTGGAGGGTGGCTCCGCGTTTACAGCGCTTGCCCAGCGTGCGCAAGTACACGGGTTCAAACCCCAGCACCACATATCCAACTAAGTGTCAGAGCAACGAAGGCCATGTGGAAAACTAAATAAAAAATTGACTCTCTCTCTCTCACTCTCTCGCTGTCCTTCTCTCTAAAATAAAATAAAAAAGCATAACATAACACAGTATTGCCTACTGGAAGTCTCAGTGAGAGAGCCTAACTACAGCCATCTATGGATCTGTTCCAAAAAGTACCTTTGTTAGCAGATATCTGCATTTGAGCCACCTATGTTAGCAGCAAGGATGTCAAATTGATCTGTGTCTCTGTTTATTTGCAACAGTGGGTGCTCTTCTTTTCTTTGAAGAAAATAACCATCAGCTAATTTCCTTATTATCATTGACCCTTATCACTCCATCTACACTGACTGCCTGACTTTGTTTCTCTACCTCACAAACACAGGCCTAAATTTACCCACAGACTCTCCAGGAGTTTGACCATCTGGGGACAGGGCTGATTGCATTGTTCACACATTTCCTTTCTAACTCCTTTGCTCCAGGGCAGATATTCAGCAGCACTTCTTGATGACTCTGGGTCCTCCCTTCAGGGATCATAGGTCCTTTTACTAATGAGTTGAGTGGCTCTTGAGTCTCCACAGCTTTCTTTTAAATAAGAGGACATGTTCATTTAATAAACACCTCCTAATAAAAATTCTGCTTGTTTTATGAAACATAACAACAGTTCCACTGGAAAATGTTCCCTCTTTAATGTGTCTAAGAGCTATGACACAAAGTACACCCCTTGCCTAGGCTTGCCCAAATAAAGTAGGATCAGAACTAATCAATCATTGGGTAATTCAGAAATCCTTTAAGACCATATTTTTGAAAACTAGAGAGTAAAACAAGTCAACAAGATTTCATTGAGCACTAACCTTGTTCATCACAATCATCTTGGGGTCTAAACAAGATTAACATAGTCAAAATAACAACAATACAAAATTTTATTTAATTAAGTGCAGAATTATGCAATGCAGGCTGTAAATGTATAGACTAAGTCTAAGAAGGATAGGAAACTGCAGGGAACTCAAAGGACATGTTGGCAAAAAAACACTAAGAAATTAACTTGTATTCGCAACATCACAACCCTATAAGTAATACATTGTCATCCTCATTCTCTTTTTTAAGAGAGAGAGACAGTGAGAGAGACAGAGGGAGAGAGAGAAAAATAGAGAAATAATCTTTTATTTAGTTTTTCATGTGGCTTTTGTTGCCCCAGGACTTTGTTGTGTACGTGGATACTGGGGTTTGAATTCGTGTACTCACTCATGCTGGGCAAGCGCTGTAACCTTGGAGCCACCACTCCAGCCCTGTCATCCTCATTCTTAACGTAACATATCCAAAAAGTCAATAACATGAAGACTATAGCACAAATGCTACTCATACAGAGGGTGGTCCATTTTAAAATTATCTTTGACTTAATTTACTTTCAAATGGAAAATAAAGAGGCAGTAGTAGAAATTCAAACTGAGCTATTCATGATAAGACTAAAAGTAATGAAAGCCATGATTATAAAGCATGTATACAGAATTACCTAGAAAGCTCTGGACAATTTAATTCATAGTATAAATATAAATATGCACTTTTATTTCCAGACCTGAAATCAACATTCTTTGAAAGGAAGCTGGTCTGAATCCAGATTATGACCAACACTGACTTATTAGGTAAGCAGAAAAAATTATAGAGAGTAAAATTAAATATTTCATTTAAACTTCACCCAAATGGATACCAGAATGCTTCAGAAGCTTGGGGCATTATTTTTTAATTAAGCTTCATAATAAATACAGAGACCTAGAGCAACTTCTAAAGGCAAACGTGATCTCTCAGTTGAAAGGAACTATTAAACAGTCAGCCTGACAAAGGGAAAAATAGAAGTAGAGATCTGCATTTGCCTCTGCATCACTCAACCAACAAACTAATCCTAGAGGCTGAATTCAGTTTTTCCTCTTCAAATGAAGACTGTGGTTCTTCAGGTTGAAAGCACAAAAATAAAAACAGTTTTGTGTGCTAAGGTAATCTCAATTTAAATATCAGGCATTTGTTAACTCTCTTTTCCCCACTCCTAAATCCTACATTTAGCCTAAATCCTTTATTCCGTGTTTTCTGTCTTCTTTCTCAGTATTACTTTATGAATTTGACTAATATTTACTGAATGGCTATTATGTGGCAGGCATCATGCCGGGCAACAGGGATACAGCAGTGGACAAGGAAATGATGGCTGGAGTTCATGCTGTGACTCTACGGGCACATAGTTCCTGGAAGTATCACAGGCTGGACTAACTCACCTGTTCACTCAGCACTCTGCTTCCAGCTTGAGCCTCAGCCGTGTTGAACACAGATTTAAGGCATTCTGCAAATTCTGATGTGGCCTTGGGGTAGGCCTCTCAGAAACCTATTAACAGAAAGGATTGATTAGCTGCTGGAAGAGCTCCTTGTAAAGAAAAAGGGCACATAAATGTAAAAAGAATGAATTCTCCTTCATAACCTTATGTACATAGGAAAAGTCATGTTCTTACATCAAAAGTAAGACCCTCACAATCTACCCCAGAACCTCTCTTCTCTAGGACTGGGGAGAAAATCCATTGAGTTATAATAGGATTTAACTTATTTGGTGCCCTCCCTAGGAAGACAGGTGAAAGTCCAGGGAGGTTTATCCATGTTTTATTTCTGTGTAACAAATGACACCCCTCCCCCTGAATCTTAGTGGCTTAAAATAACCTTTTTATTTTGCTCACAGTTTTGTGGTTCAGAAAACTGGGAAGGGTTGAGTTGGACCTTCCTGCTTCAGCCTTTCACGTGGCTGCAGTCAGATGCTGACTTGGAATTTAGGCATCCGAAGACTCCTCTGTGTGTATTTCCAAGCTGCCTCAGCACATGGCTGGACGAGAACCTACGTGCCAGCTGGGAACTCAACTGGCCTGAGAAATACGCGTGTCCTTTCCATTATGGCAGGCACACGTGATAGGATTCCCTACATGTGGCTTCTCTTGGAGTGAGTGTTCCCAGAGAACCAGGTTGAAGCTATGCAGGCTTTTCTGACCTCACTCTGGATGTCAGGAGGCATCACACCTGCCACCATAGGCTATTGGTTTCAAGGAGTTATACGGCTACCCAGGATTCCAAGGAGAGATATATCCCCTCTTTTGATGGGATAGGCAAAGGACATTGTAAAACAGCACTCATAATGGGAGAGATCATAGCCATCTTCATTAAACCACTCTGCCCTTAAGTGTCATGTGGTCAAAGCACCATGACTTTCAAAAAAGAAAAAAAAAAAAAGAGGCGTATTTAGCTCACATTTCTGGAGGTCTGAGAGTGAGGTGCTGGCATTGGCTTCTGGTGAGGGCCTCTGGGTAGACGGCATCATATGGTGGAAGTGTGTGTGAGAAGGAGAGAGAGAGATAGATCACCTGATATATTAGCATTTTTGCTGTTGTGACTAAAAGACTTGACAAGAACAATTTTAGAAGAGGACAAGTTTATTTTGAGGCTCTTGATTCAGAGGTCTCCATCACAGAAGGCCAGCTCCATTCCTTGGGGCTTGAGGTGAAGCAGAGCATTATGGCAGATGAGTGTGGCAGAGGAAAGTGGTTCATGCCATTATAATCAGGAAGCAGAGAGAGACTCCACTCACCTGATACAAAATATGTACCCCAAAGGAATGCCCCTCAATAACCCATCTCCTCCAGCCACACCTTACTGCTTTCAGTTACCACCCAGTTAATCCCTCTCAGGGATTAACCTCACATACAAACTATAACGCATTGTAAAAGAGGAAGCAAAAGAGCAGTCAGGGACTAAGTGCACTCTTCTAGGGCAATCTGCTTTCTGTTGGAACTAATCCACCTCCAAGAGACTTAATCCAAACTTTTCAAGACCAACATTAATCTTTTCTTGAAGGTGGTCATGACTAAACACCTCCCTGTAGGCTTCCTTTCAAATTCCCCACCATCTTTCAATACCATTGCATAGAGGACCAAGATATTAGCACAAGCACATTTGGGGAAACCCTTATCTAGACCATGGCAACTCCTATACAGAGTGTTGTGGCTTCCACATTTGTGTCCCAGAGAGAAACCTCAGCATCATGTGGACATTTCAAGGGCTCCCAGAAGGAAAGAGCAGCCACTGACAGCTCAGTGAGGGGGAGCTATGGCATCCAGAGAGGAGTAAGCTGAGGAAGCATCATTCTACAATGCTCAGATCAGTTCTACAGCAACAAAAACATTTCCCATCCAAACTGTAAATTTTGAAAAAATGGGGCACTTGCCATACTGCAATCAGAAATCTTTTGTGGGGAATTTCCCCAAATTGTCAACGATAATCACCTACATTGGAGAAGCCTCTTCATAGCTTCCTGGAAGGGACACAGGAGACTCTGAAATGTATTTTCTGTTAGATTCCCAGCTTTCTTGGGACTCCACCATTTAACATGAGTCTTGAAAAGACCAAGAAATCTTAATCAACTCCAGCCAAACCATCCCCTCTCCTCTCTGCCCCTTCCCTGTTCACTATGGTTACAGTTTCCTCTTTTTCCTCCTTCCTAAAACCCCAATGCGAAGTGGTAGCTTTCGATTGTCTAAGCTCCTTGCTGGCCAGTGTATTAATGGTGCAAAACTCTAACTGCTGTAACTACAAAGAGAGGAGTCAAATTGTTTCAATCATCAGGCCTCATGTTGCTTCCCTCCTCTCCATTGTTCTTCCTGCCTAGACCATCTGCACCCCCCCTCAGATTCTCCACGGGTTTTGAGCCCACCTTTTCCTTCAGTTAAGCCTGTCTCCATATAATACCCTTTCAACACAGTCTTATTTTACTTTAGTGCCAAACAACTTTGACATAAGGCAGATTGGTCCAAGTGTGGTAATAAGGTAATACTCAAAAGGCAATGTGAGAATGGGTGGGAAGAGATGAATGTCAACTGGACTGCCCTTAGCCTGCTAGGGAATAAGAAATAAACAACAGACTTGAAGAGTTGCACTAGCTATTTCATACTATGCCAATTTGTTTTAGTGAATTTTCCTTGTTAGAACACCAAATGGTCCCCTAATGGCTTGAAAGATTTGAAACACTTCCAAAGCGTTAAGAGTTTTATGTACTCGGTCCCTGGGCAGCCTGGATTTCAGACCTTATATTGGCTAACAGCCAGAGGCACCAACTTAGAATGACATAGATGTGCAAACTCTCAGAGGCCAAGATGCGGTTTCTGTGAATACTGTAAATTAAGATCTCTCACGTCCACATAGGAAACTTATTGCACATATCTGGGGAATCTTCCCAGATGTGCCTTCTTATTGTGTATTTGGGCAAGTGGCTTCCTTTGGCTTTCTATGTGCATTCTCAGCTCTATTAAAGTGATGTCATCACTTTCTTTCAGAAGGGCATCAAGAATTGTATGTGGTACTCACTTATAAAGAACTAATGACACAAAGAATCATATCCTTGCTCTCCACAGGTTGGGGTGGTGAGGTAATATCTCTAGATATCATTCTGTGTTTCTATACCATTCTATACCTACCATATTCTTTCCCTCACATCCTGAGGAACTCTTTCCTACCAGTCACTAAATAGAGGTGAGTCACCCACTAGGAAAACACAAACAACTGTCAGAAATAACATGAGGGACAGGAGGAGCCCAGAACTAGTTTTTAACTTGCAGAGGCTATAAAAACATCAAAGACTAAAGAAGGAGAGAGACAGAGCAGGCAAAAACAGGGAAAATAAAACTGGAGAAACTTGGAACCTTAAGGAAAACAATTTTCTGGAACAGTAGGGAGTCAAGTGAAAACACACTCAGCCCTAACTGACCCTCTCACAGCTATCCATTCAAGGCCATCCATCTGTCCCCATTGATGGTGTGGCTGCAAAAGAAGCAAGTCTGGGCTTAATGAAACCCTGTTTCATAAAGAATGAGTGGGAAGAGATGAATGTCTTCCTTCTGCACCTGGTGAGGACAAACATGGGAATGAAGATCATAGAACTGATGGTGACATGCTGGGAAGACCTCCTACCTCACCCAGCAGGAGGAAAAGGAAACAATCTTAAGACCCCCCACTGAGCTGAGACCAAGAGGAAAACACTTTCAACATTAACAAATTCACAAATCAGCGTAAGTCCCTAATTCTAGATCTTTAGAGGAAGATGTTGCTTATTATTTTCTTTTTTCTCCTCTCATTCCCATCTCCTTCTTCCTCCCTCCACCACACACTAATTCAAACACACAAAAACTTCTAAAAACTAATGCTCTTTAATTTTTTTTTTATCTACTTGGCTTCAGTCCCAATTACCTTCTCAAATGTGTCTACTTTTTTTTTTTGAACAACCATACAACTTTTTAACAAATGTGTATAATATAAAATATAAATGTGTATAGTTTCTGGATATTAGATTTACCCCCGGGAGTACCCCCCCCCAATTACAAATGTATCTACTTTTAAGGGGATCAAGATTAAACATCAATATACATACCTATGTTAGAAATTAAATTATTAAAAAGTATTCTGAGGTGCCATAAGAATATCAAACACATGCCCAGAAGGGGGTGAGCAAGACAGACTATACTTCTGCAGAAGGGTACACTCACAAAGGGGTTCTGATGAGCAAGCACACTTGAGTGGGCAGTCCACCTGCTTATATCTCCAACCTAAGACAGTCCCACGTGTCACTGTGATTGGAAGAGCTCAGAGATACAATCTGCATGATTGGCTAATATAAAACTGGGACAGTCACAGAAAAAGCTACAGGTGTAATGGGATATCTGATAAGGAGCTTAAAAGCATATTATCTCTGACAATATAGTTCCCTAAGATGGCTTCTTTTTATATGCAAACCTTAAGTTAAGACTGCATTCTAAAAATGGACCATTGGATTTCTTATTTCTCACAAATCCCATTTTTCTTTTTATACCTTTGGCACCATTTTCATTATACTCTTTGATGTTGTCATCTAACCTAGATATTTTGACTTTTTGAGGTGAAAATCAGCCATGGTAATGAGTTCTCCCTGTTTTAGTAGTTTGGATAGCCATCCCAGTGATCAGGAGCACTTGGTAAGGTCCTTTCCAGTTCTGTTGAATCTTGGTTACTTTCCAGATATTGTTTAAAATCAGGTCTTCAGGCTGGAAGTGGCAAATTGCAAATTCTAGAAGGGGGAGCCTCAGTAGCAATTCATTTTAAATTTACCAGAACATATTTATGTATTAGGTATATCTGTCTAGAAGGGTTTCCTTTATAGCTTCAGCCTTAATTACTTTTGGTGGTGCTGACACAAGTGTGTATCTTAAATTACATCAAAAGAACCATTTTCTTTTAAAGTATAGCTGTACTTTGGTTTTAACTCTCCTGCCATGTGTCTAAGACCAAGTTAGTCAAAATTGACCTGGTTCCAATCTACTATTAAAGAGTCAGCCAAGATTCTTCAGAGGGTCACTCCAGGGAATTAATGAGAAGCTCTTTAGCTTCTCTAGTTTCCTGTATCAGTGCCATCTACCAGGATAGGTCAGGGTCTTGCTAACCACATGTAGCTTCTATGGGAAGCTTTAAGGACATCTATCTTTCCAATGACCCTCCTTTTTGCAGCATGTACACTGGGTAGCTTTCCTGTTTTCTGGCATCCTCAAGAACCCTCTGATCAAGATTTTAGGTGACACTCACCAGAGGTGCAGAGTCTATAGACATGTGTTTCCATTCTCTGTCCTGGATGACCTTGCCAAAATATTGGTCACTTTTCCTTGACCCTTTTATTTCCCTAACTTTAATCTCCAAGTTTTGGTTTTAAACATCGAGCAGGCCAGTTTCACTAATTCTTGAAGTAAGAGTACTGACTTTTAACTATAATGTGTACAATTTTATAGTTACCTCTTTAATTAGGGTCAGTAAGAGTACTAGAAAATAGCATTATATTTCATCTGTTCGTAGGTGAAGGCCTAACTCAGGTTTTCTGTTAGAACTAGTACTTCTATAAAACATAACAGTCAATAGTTATAAAGTTTTAAAAGGAAAAGACCAAATAGCTCTGAACCAAGAAACATAATTTCTATAGTTACATTAATATGACTTTGGTGCCTATTTTGTCTCCAGAAAGATCCATAAACCTATCAGCTCAGTCACATGAGACCCTTTTAAATCTTACTTTCTTTTAAAATTTCCTTACAATCTTACATATCTTTAATAATTAGTTTTGCATTATGTTATTATTTTGAGATCACATAAATCTTTATAACAAAAATCTATCCTTTGAACATGACTTTAAATGGGCTCAAGTTTAACCTAGTTTAGAATCATCCTAACATGCAGTAAGGTGAGAAATAGAGACTTATCTCAGGTAAGGTGGGAGCTCTTGACAAATAACATAGTATTTAAACCTATGCATGTTTCCACAGTTTTCAACCTTCAAGCAAATCAGATTCTCCTCATTACCAGTTAAAATGGAATATCTAATCACAAAAAAATTAAATGACATAAATATATCTCCAACTAAACATGTTGTTTCTATACAAGTTTGCAAAGAGATTATCACTGTAGACAACTTTAATTTGAAAACACTGAGTTGGTAAATTGCTTTCCTAAGTTTTAGACCTCAAAATATTTTTATACCTGGAGGGCATGAACATACCTAATATACAAAGAAGCCAGTAAATACCATCACAATTACACTGATATCCTTATATTAAGTAAGTTTAACCATTGAAGAAAAACTTAGAATCCATAGTAAACAGTAACAGCAACATAGGTGTGCATGTGCTAATAAACCTCAAAGGACAGTCTGAAATCTCCTATACATTCAGGAAACAGAGTCAATGATACAATGTGTAAAAGAGAGCACTTATTGGTTACCCTGCTAGTATACCCACATAAACTTTCATTTTACATAATTTTGCATAACACTTAAACAAGGCTCATATAAACATTTCTTAGATGTTTACATATATCAATTTGAATATAGACTGCCCACAAAGTCGCTATAACCTAAAACACGTTTTTAAAAACCAGTTATAATTATTTAGAAGACTTTAAAACAGGTACAAACCCTAGTCCCTTTGAGACTTAGTTTCTGTAAGTGATAAAACCTCACAAACCTAATCCCTTTGAGACAGTTTCTCTAATAGAACCTCACAGACACACACAAAAAAATAATCTTGATAGATAAGAACATGTAAATGTTCTATAGGAGCCTTTGTTGTTTCTAAACACAGATAATTAACATAGTAAAGATTAACCTTAGAAAAGAAGAAACTTTGAATAACCTACTGACTGCTGATTATAGCCAACAGAAGTTTCTGAGATTAATCCCATATATGTTAAACCTGGAATTTAAACAATTAACTTCCTCTTGCTCCTGGGTACCAGGAACAAGGCAGAGCTTTCAATATATTGTCACCTAGAAAAACATGTGGGTTAATAATTTTGAAAGCATCTTTATTCTTATCTATTTAACCACTTTAAATAGAGCTTTCTTCAATTTTAGTACCATGCAAATTTACATATATACACAAAACACATACATAAACAGAACACAGAATACATAAAATCCAACAGGAAACAAAAATTAAGCACACAAGATCAAAATGAATTCACCACAAAAACCATGAGCTCAAAAAGAAAAAAATACAAAAGTAAAAAAAAAAAAAAAAAAAAAAAAAAAAAAAAAAAAAAAAAAAAAAAAAAAAAAAAAAGAAAAAGAAAATGACATAACCATAATTACACTAGTAAAAGAACACTGGAACATCTTTATCAGACCAGAGTGCACTTTGAGATCATATTAGAGTTAGTCCAGATATTTAAATAATGTGAGAGCCCTTTGAAATCCTCAGGGGGAAAAAAAGTTCTCAAGATAAAGAAAACTTACGTGTATGGGATCTTTTTACTTCCCTTCCTTTTGCACAACTGGAGAGAAGAGGTCCACCAGCCTCCCTTATGCAGCTGTCCCTGCACCTGGGGCAATACCTGCATTGTTCCAAGGCAAAATACAGAACCTCCCAAGTGTCTCTAGAAGATCCTGGAACCCAGTTCAGCCAGCCTCTCCAGATCTCCTCCATCCATCTCTCCTGCTAACTAGCATGAGGGAGGAAACCACTGAGAAAGCTGGATCTCCCAGTGTAAGAAAAAAATCTTTTATGTCCCACAGAAGGTTTAAAAGCGATGTCTTTTGCCCTCTGGTCTTAAATTAATTTAGGCACTGCCTCATGTATTTTCTTACATGTTCCCCTTTATCCTTGTGAGACTTCATATTCATAGAACCATGATTTCTGGGTATTATCCTTACTAGAGAAAATAATTTGAATTCCTGAACTAGGAGAGATGAGGGATAGTTTACTCTTTATATGAGACAGAATTTCTAAGGTCTTTACCTGCCACATGAGGGAAAGTACAGGAGAAAATGTGTCTTGTAAGAGTCTGACTGTATTCTGAGAATCTCTTATAATGGGTTAAGAAATAGATATCAGAGACAGACTCAGAGTAGAAGCAGAGAGGGGTTGGGGTGATGGCTCGGCAGTTGCAGTACTTGCCTTGCATACGTGAGTCCACGGGTTCGAATCCCAGCACCACATACACAATGAAGTGTGGGAGCAACAAAGGCTCTCTTTCTCTTTCTCTCTCACTGTCCCTCTCTCTTAAAAAAATATTTTTAAAAATTATAGAAGCATAGAAAGAGAGACTGCTCAGCTTATGCTCCTGGGGTTGCCTCTTTCCCAAAGACCTCAAATCAGAATCAGGATTCACAATTTGTTCTGTGAGAGTGCCCTAGACCATTGGGCGAAGGCAGTCGGAAACAGAGCCAGATGGTCGAGGTCACACTCTGGACATAAGATGTTTATGCAGCACTAGGAAGTCACCCCAGTCAGCTGTTTTCAGTTGTCTCAAGCCTGCCTCCATCCCATGCACCAACTTTCTCCCACAGAAAAGAAACTGAAGCCGGTTAGGACTGACATTCCCAACAAGTGGGTAAAGCAGAATGAGTCCCACCTACCCTTCAAGGCTGTCACCTGAGTCTCAAAATCAGCAGCCACGCTACTATTTAACTGACTGATAGGTTCCTGGTGTTTAAAAACAGTTTGTCCATTAAGGAAGAGTATAAAGAAGAGAAATGAGAACTCCTTTATCCATATTACTGAAACCTTCCACAGATCCCAAATGAATTCTAGGAATGAAATCCATGGACACAAGATCAGACCGATCAAAGCAACAGGATTTAATGTGAAAAGTTGAGTGGTTTGTATCCTCATTGTTCTGCCAATAGCAGCTTATTTTAAAACTGACATTTTCTCCTTCCCCTCCCTAATTAAGGGGAAGTGAGATGAATTATTTCCTGCCTTAGGCTTAGTTATCTGTCCTTGGCTCATTAACCTTAGAAATGAAGGGATTTAGACTTTAGGACTGGTTCCTGCTAGCCTAAGAAAAAGCACCCATCTCTTAAAGCCATGCTTGTAGCTGGGGCATATAACATGAGACTGTGCAGATAGTTTAGAAAAGGTAGTGAGGAGGACAGGACAAGAACAAGGCAGGCTCTCAGAATTTAAGGGTTTTAGCTGAAACTTAGGGCTTAAAGATATGAGCCCTTGTGCCAGATTTAGAATTTCAGAAGCAAAAATAATCTGTCACACTTTTCAACCCAGACTCTGGAAGCCAGAAGGTCTTGGAATGATATCTTTCGACATCTAAATGACCACAACATGCAGCCAAGAATTCTATACCCAGCAAAACTCAGCTTCAAATTTGATGGAGAAATAAAAACTTTTCATGATAAAACAAAACTGGCAGAATTCGTCAACAGAAAACCTGCCCTACAAAGAATTCTCAAGGAAACACTCCAGACAGAAGAACAAGTAATTGATATCCAAAACCCACAAACTGAAGAAATTCAGTAAAAGTATCACCCAGCAATAACCAATTAAGGCAACCACAGAACTAGCTAAATAAGACACAATGACTATGAGTCAATTACACACTTTTATTTTAACACTGAAGGTAAATGGTCTAAATGCACCACTCAAAAGATACAGACTTGCTGATTGGATCAAAAAACAAAATCCAACCATATGCTGCTCACAAGAAACTCACCTCACAGGTAATGACATCCACAGATTAAGGGTGAAAGGTCCGAAAAAAATCTACCATGCATACAGCGCGAGAAAACAAGCCGGTGTCCCTATACTTATATCCGACAAAGTAAATTTCAAACAGAAGAGATAATGAAGGCTACTACTTAGTACTAAAAGGAACCCTTCAATAGGAAGAAATAACCATAGTTAATATTTACTCTCCAAATATCTGTGCACCCAACTATGTGAATAAATTATTCCATGACATCAAACCACTCGTGGATCTGACCACCATAATACTGGGAGACTTCAGTACTCCCTTGTCACCATTAGACAGATCATCAAAACAAAAAAAAATCAATAAAGAAATCACCAGCCTCAATAACTCCATAAATCAAATGGATTTAATAGACATATATAGAATTTTCCATCCCAAGTTAGCAGAATACACCTTCTTCTCTGCAGCACATGGATCCTTTTCCAAAATAGATCATATTCTGGTTCATAAAGATAATCTCAGCAAATATAAAAAAGTAGACATTATCCTGTGTGTCCTTTCAGACCACAATGCTATGACACTAGCAATCAACAGTAATAATCATAACAGAAAACACACATATTCATGGAGAATAAATAATGCTCTATCAAATGAAGAATGGATCCAAGAAGACATGAGAGAAGTAATCCAAAAATTCTTGGAAGAGAATGAAAATGAAGACACAACATATCAAAACCTCTGGGACAGCATGAAAGCTTTCCTAAGGGGAAAATTTACAGCACTGAGTGCCCACATTAAAAATGAAGAGAGATCCCAAATAAATAAGCTTATGCTTCATCTCAAAACCCTTCAAAAAGGAAGAACAATCTAATCCTAAAGACAGCAGAAGACATGAAATAATCAAGTTCAGAGCTGAAATCAATGAAATTGAGAACAAAAAACAATAAAAAGAATCGATGAAACAAAGAACTGGTACTTTGAAAAAATAAACAAGATAGACCCCTAGCGAATCTAACCAAAGAAAGGAGAGAAATGAAACAAATCAATAAAATCTCCAATGAAAAGGGAGTGATCACCACCGACCCCATGGAAATCCAACAAACAATAAGATCATATTTTGAAAACCTATACTCCTCCAAATTTGATAATTTGGAAGAAATGGATAAATTTGACACATATAGCATCCCTAAATTGACTCAGGATGATATTGAATTCCTAAATAGCCCAATCACAGGCACTGAAATCCATATTGCAATTAAAAGTCTACCAAAGAAGAAAAGCCCTGATGGCTTCCCTGCTGATTTTTACCACACTTTGAGGAGGAACTAACACCTCTCCATATTAAGTTATTTCAAGAAATTGAAAAGGAGGGAATGCTCCCATCCACTTTTTATGAAGCAGCCATAACTCTGATACCAAAACCTGACAAGGATACATCAAGAAAAGAAAACTACAGACCAATATCCCTTATGAACTTGGATGCAAAAATCCTCAACAAAGTACTAGCAAACCGTATTCAAAAACTTATAAAAAAGTTAATCCATCATGATCAAGTGGGCTTGATCCCAGGAATGCAGGGGTGTTTCAACATACACAAAACAATTAACGTAATCCACCACTTAAACAGAATCAAGACAAAAACCAGATGATCATCTCAACAGATGCAGAAGAGAACTTCGATAAAATCCAGCACCCTTTATGTTCAAAACAATAGAGAAGATAGGGTTCAAAGGAACATTTCTGAACTATGTAAAGGCTATATATGCTAAACCCTCAGCTAGTATAATACTAAACAGAGAAAAGCTGAAAGCATTTCCACTAAAATCAGGAACAAGACAAGGCTGTCCACTCTCACCGCTTTTATTCAATATTTTTCTTGAGACCCTAGCTGGAGCAATTAGGCAAGAGAAAGAAATCAAAGGGATAAAAATAGGAAGAGAGGAAGTTAAACTCTCTCTTTTTGCTGATGACATGATCCTGTATCTGGAAGATCCAAAAAACTCCATCAGTAAACTGCTTGAACTTATAAACAGATTTAGCAAAGTGGCAGGATACAAGATCAGCACCCACAAATCAATAGCTTTCCTATACAGTAATAATAATAGGACTGATGAAGAAATCAGGAAATCAGTCCCATTCAAAATATCTTCAAAAAAAATAAAATACTTGGAAATTAACCTTGCAAGGGAAATCAAAGATCTCTACAATGAAAATTGTTGGTCATTGAAGAATGAAATCCAAGATGACCTAAGAAGATGGAAAGATGTCCCAAGCTCTTGGTTAGGCAGAATTAATATAATCAAAATGGCCATTCTATGGAAAGCTTTATATAGATTTAATACTATCCCTATAAAGATACTATGTCATTCTTTACTGACATAGAAAGAGCAATTCTCAAATTCATTTGGAACAATAAGAAACCTAGAATTGCCAAAACACTACTAAGCAAGAAAGACTAAATAGGCGGTTTTGCCATACCAGATTTAAAACTATACTATAGAGCCATAGTAACAAAGACAGCATGGTACTGGTATCAAGATGGGAAAGCAGACCAATGGAATAGAATAGAAAACCCTGAAACAAACCCTCAAATCTTTAAACATCTGATTTTTGACAAAGAGGGACAAAATATTACATGGAGGAGAGACAGCCTCTTCAACAAATGGTGCTGGACAAACTGGACAGCCACTTGCAGAAAGTTGAAATTAGACCCATATCTTTCTCCTTGCATGAGAATCAAATCAAAATGGATCAAGGAGCTAGGAATTAAAACAGCTACCTTGCAACTGATGGAAGACAAATTGGGTCCAACACTTCAGCATTTCTCAACATGTCTCCTAAAGTGAAGGAAGTAAAATAAAAAATCAGTGAATGGGATGCCATAAAGTTAAAAAGCTTTTGCATTGCCAAGGAAACAATCAAAAGCATCAAGAGGTTTCCTATGGAAATGGAGAGAATCATGGGCTATAATTCCTCAGACAGGGGACTCATATGTAGAATCTACAAAATCCTCAAAAACCTCAACTACAAAAACACAAACAACTCAATTAATAAATGGGCCAAAGAGCTAAATAGAAACTTCTCACCAGAGGACATTGATCAAGCCAATGAATACACGAGAAAGTGCTCTAAATCTAGTAATCAGAGAAATGCAAATGAAAACCACATTAAGATATCACCTTAAGCCAGTCAGAATGGCAAAATGAAGAAAAAAAAACAATAATAGATGCTGGAGGGGCTGTGGAGAGACAGGCACATTAACACACTGTTGGTGCAGCTGCAGACTGGTACAACCCCTCTGGAAAGCAGTGTGGAGAATCCTCAAAAAACTAGG
>PVKS010015054.1:0-27371 GCA_004027875.1 Aplodontia rufa | reverse complement strand
CCATGATATGATCCTGCTACTCCTCCCCTGGGTATTTTTCCAGGGGATTTAGAATCAGCACATTATAGTGACACAGAAGTATCTATATTCATAGCAGCTCAATTTACAATAGCTAAATCATGGATACAACCCAGATGTCTCACTGGATGAATGGATCCAAAAGCTGTGGTACATATATACCATGGAATTTTACACAGCAATTTGAAACAATGATATTGCAGCCTTTAAAGGTAAATGGATGGCTATGGAAGAAATTATGCTGAGTGAAATCAGCATAACCCAGAGAACCAAGGGTCGAATGTCTTCACTCATCTGTGGAGGCTGGAACTAGACCCTGGCCATTGAGAAAGGGGGTCTATTATCATGTGTTAAACCCAGATATCATGTAATGTTACACAGCCTAATACTTTTTTTAGAGATGTTGTGGGAAGGAGAAGGGAGGGATAAGGGTGGGTAATTGGGGGTAAATATAATCTTCAGAATCTATATACTTTTTATATTATTGTTTTAAAAACTTGTATGATTATTCAACAAATAAATTTCTCAATAATAAAAAAATCAAAAAAAATAATAATAATCTGTCACAGATACTGACAGCTCTAGGATAGGCTCCTGAACCCAAATAAAATAATATTATCTTATTATCTTATTAGCCTTTTTTTATTCCTAGGATTAGTTTTCCCACATACTAATGTGTAGCCCAGAGGGCTATCCAGGGAATTTCAGTCTTTTCTCTAGAGTAGAATTTTTACTTCGCATCCCCTTTCCCTGCCCCTGCATGGTCTTGTGTTCCTGAGCCCCAAGAGGTGTAGCTTGTAGCTTCCCTCTTGAATGGAGGTTTGTTATATCCCTCCCCTATCCACTTCTAGCTGGCTCCTCTCTGGGGCTACCAGAACTGTGGATCGGGAATTTGCATACTCACTTTGTGTTCCAGATGTTTCTCAGGTACACTCACATAACCTCCAGGATGTCCCAATAACTAAGGAAGTACTAATCTCTCAAACCCCAAGATATTCCTACCATTGGTCCACACATGAAGTTACCTGGTCCCTATGGTACTTGCTTGAACCCTCTCCCTGCACTGCTGATCCACTTCTGATCCACCTCATATCTTGGGTCCTTTTTCAATCTGAGATCTCATTTCTCTCCCCCAAACTGAGGCCACCAGAACAAGGCAATGGGACACTTCTCTAAACAGGGGATGATTCCTGTGACCACCTCCACACAATGTATGGAGTCTCACATTGGGCAACAAATTGTTAAAAATAAAATTATTAAAAGTTCTGAGGTGCCATAAGAAAATCAAACACATGCCTAGAAGTGGGTGAGCAAGACAGACTTTACCTCTTTAGAAGGGTGCACTCACAAAGGGGATCTGATGAGTGAGCACATGATAAGCAAGCATACTTGGGCAGGCAGTCCAGTTGTTTATATCTCCAATCTGATGCAATCCTATCTTTCACTTAGACTGGAGGAGCTCAGGGGTACAATCTGTGCAATTGGCTAATATAAAATTGGATGGGTACAGAAAAGAGCTACAGGTGTAATGGGTTGTCTGATAAGGATCTTAAAGTTGGATTATCTCTGACCACATAGTTCCTGACTTAAAATGGCTCCCTTTTATATGCAAACCTTAAGACTGCATTCTGAAAATGGACCATCAGACTTCCTATTTCTCATTTTCTAATATAGAAGCTCCACCACTTCCAATGAGGTTACATCTTGATAAACCAATCATCAGTTAAAAATGTCATCATTCAAAAATTCATTAAACACCTCTATTCTACCAAACATCACAGCATGGTAACAGAGTACACTGTAGAGTCTCATCTTCCCTTATGATTGAAAAGTTGACTGGGAGCTGCAGCCAACTATTGCTATCCAGCAGCTCAAAAGAGTACCACAGGGCTTAACATTAGCCCAGGATACAAATACAAAATTTAAAATACAGTTTCTACTGAATGTGATTCACTTTTACACCATGATACAGTCAAAAAAATCATAATTTGCACAAAGGTAAGTCAGGATCATTTTTACATGTTGTGTTAGTCAGCCTTCATTACTATAACAAAAATACCTGAAATAGCCAACTCAACGAAAGGAAAGGTTTATTTTGGCTCATGGTTTCAGAGGCTTCACTCTATTTTAGGTTGTTTTGGGGCTTGTGGTGAGGCAGAACATTATGGCAGGGTGCATGCAGTGGAGCCAAAAACTACTCACCTCATGGCAGGGAAGCAAGAGAGACAGGAAGAGATGATGGTCCCACAATCCCCTTTGAAGTCACTTCCCCAGTGACCTAAAATTTCCCACTTGCCTCCACTTCTTACAGATTCCATCTCCACCCAATAGTGCTGCAGGCTAGGGACCAAGCCTTGAACACATGGGCTATGGGAGAACATTCCAGTTCCAAATAGCATATATCCATTAAGTTTTCACTGAACAATCATAAGTTTCCTTCATAAAAATTTCCTGATTCTTACTTGTCCAAATTCTACCATTAGTTCTTGGGTCATTAGACATGCTGTTTAATTTTAGTGAGCTTTGATTTCCTTACTTATAACATCAGATCATCGCAAAGGTTTTTACACATTTTTTCTGACATATTTCCATCATTGTCACTGGCTGTCAGAATGGAGATGGTGTGAGTTTGTGAAGCTGTTCTCAAGCTAAAAGTTTTTCAAGCTAAATGGAAGAATCAGCTCAAGAATCTAGTTTGTGTTTCCCTGCTATTGCAACAGGTGTTGTGAACACAGCTAACACATATGTGCAGTTCCATGTCCTTCTTGCCTCATTTCCTACATCTTTGTGAAACAGTTCCTATTTTAGTATCTGGTATAATCCACTCCCCAGTGACCTAAGAAAAAACTGTAAGAGGCAACACAACATGGTGGATCTGCAGATGGCTCATAAAACATAAACTGAGTCACCAACACAGTGGACAGAAAGAAACAGTTTGAGCTTGGGTGTTTTAAGAAATAACAAGAACCACATCTAAAACTGCACTTGATACTGTTGTTTCTTTATTGATATCATATTGAGAAGTTTTAAAACTTTCAGTATTTACAACATCAGTAAATACTAAAATTCACTTTTCTAAATAATTCAAAGGAAAAAAGAGCTTAGTTTTCTTTTACATTGAATTACATAATTTGAAATGTTAATTCTTCTGAATTCAAAAAATACTCTGCAGACAAGACTTATGGAGGGTATGGTTTATTTTAAGGGAGGCTCAAATATTTTAAAACAACCATGAGAATATTGTATTTTTTTAAATAAGGCATGTTTCTGTTTAAAATCTTGTAAACCATGTATTTTAATCAGGTCTCCTTAGAAGACAAATATTTTGCTATTATAGTAAATCTTATCCTCAAGTAATTCTTCCTTTCTCAGGTTTGTTCTGACCTCCCAGCTTTGCAGCAATAAAGTTATCCACAGAGAAGTAAAAGACATATTTGGTCATTTTAGGCCTCTCTCTCTCTCTCTGTCTCTCTCTCTGTCTCTCTCTCTCTCTGTCTCTCTCATACACACATACACACACACACACACACACACCAAGGGCTGCTCAGGATTCTTCCCCAAGACATCTTCTTCAATGATTTGTCCAACTTCACAATAACAAGAACTAGCATCCTTGGCTTCCCTTAAAGAAGATTCAGCAACTTTTTATCATTGCAATTAAGATTAACTTGCGCCTAAATTTCCGCTTTTCTCATCAGGCTCAACTCCACTCTGGGTTAGGGACAATCTCCTACTAAATTTGTCTCTGCTTGCCAGTAACATCTTTAGTTCTTTCAAAAGATTTCTGTTGGCTTTTAAATGACTTCTGGAGGTCTTTAGCTTGAGCACTTTCACTGTTATAGAGGCTTACCTGTAGACCCTTCTGAATTGCTGCAGTGTCCTGCCATTTCTTCTGTTGTATTGGTTCTGTGCAGGACTTCAGGAAGGATAGATTGAGAAGTTACCATTGAGTGGGCATAAAGATGCAATTTTACAAGCTGAAAAGCAGGAGATGGATGATGGTGATGGTTACAGGACTTTAGAATGTATGTAATGTACTCAAAAGATGATAAATTTGGGCTGGATAGGTGGCTCAGCTGTGCTTGTCTGTCATGCACAAGGAACAGGTTCAAACCCCAGCACCACCTACACAACTAAGTGTCAGAAAAATGAAACCCAGATGAAAAAAATAAAATAAAAGGTTGATTCTCTCTCTCTCACTCTCTTTTCTTAGGGAGTCTGTTGCAAAAAGAACTCTTAACTTTTATCAGAAAAACATTCTTCCAATAGTCCTTCAGGGCTCAGACTTCATAACTCAAAAGTTCATATTTTAGAAAATCAAAACAAGCTTTTAAACATCAAAAATGAAGGAATTGACTGGTTTTTGTTTCCTCCTTCTGTTTATAATAACTATATTCAAGGTAAGATGCCTTGAGGTTTGATTTGAAGAAGAAAACTAGAGGGTAAAAAGGAATTGTCAAGGAAAAAACAACTCAATAACTATACAAAGATAAAATCATGCTGCACATAGTACAAAAGTCATTGCTGCATGACTTGCTGTAGTCCATTCAGATGTTTCAAGAGAGTACGGCAGAAGACATGACAGAGGGGTAGGTCTTGGGAGACTCAGAACTGTCACATCTGATGCAGTCCATCACAGAATCAGACCCTCTGGAAGTCCTCTCTTTTCTCAATTTATAATAGCCAAATGAAAGCACTGCAAAATAGATAGGACATGTTCTCTCTCAAATCTTGCACAGTTGTTTCTTTGGGTTATTCAACAATAACAAATGGACAACATTAAGGACTGTTTGTCAAAAATGTCTACTCTTCCTTGATCTCTCAGAAAACAGATGCTAGGGAGCCCAACTGCAAAATCCTCAAAGGTTATCTTTGCTAACCACAGCATCCCTGCTTCTAAGCCCTGCCTTTTCTCTTCCATCATCTGCCATTTTCCTTACAAGACCCTCAGGTCACCTGCATTCTTCTCCACAGAAACTTGCTATCATAAGAGTACCTAGGATTTTTACACTTCAATGAGAATCCAATTCAAATAAGAACTCAATTTGTTATCTTTTCTAGTGTTTTGTTTTGTTCTGTTTTAATCTTGCCTCTTGACCAGAAAAGCATTGGAAATCTCCTTGAATAGATGGGAATGTTAAGGTGGAATGTGGTGACTAAAACAGAGCTTACTCTATGGTCTACCCAATGTGGTAAAGAAAAAGTAATAGGTGCAAAAAAGGGAAAACAGTGATTTCAGATCTTCCCAAGGATATGCCTGTGTTTGCAAAGTCACCATGAAGACCCTCACAAGCATATGTGCTTATAATGTTTTCTCATAAATAACTCAGAGAAAGATGTATTATCTCAAAATGGAAAATAATCTCATTACTAAAGCAATAGTAACAGACACCTCTCCAATTGTCTTTACCTCAATAAAGAGATAAACAGATGATGCAATATTATGCCCCTGTTGACTCCATGTCCTATTCTCTGTTTTGTTCAAGCCCAACTATTTGTATTGATGGCAAAGTCAGGGAAAAATCCAAGTCTAAGTTTCTTTAAACCCTCACAAAGAATAGCAGGAGAGGGCTGGAGCGGTGGCTCAGAGGTTTCAGCGCTTGCCTGGCAAGCACGAGGACCCAGGTTCAAACCCCAGCACCACGTACACAACTAAGTGTTGGAGCAATGAAGTCCATGTGAAAAACTAAATAAAGTTCTTTCTCTCTTTCTCTCTCTCTCTCACTGTCCATCTCTCTTAAAAAAAAAAAAAAAAGAATAGCAGGAGAGTGAGAGAGAATATCCACCTTTTCCAAGCTTATCAGGTATGCTTAAATAAAGTAGACAATACAGATGGATAGTATATTAGCTAGCTTTCCATCACTGTGACAAAACACCTGAGAGAATCAACTTCAAAGGTGAAGAGATTTATTTTGGCTCACAATTTCAGACGTTCCAGCCCATGGAACTTATCATTATTTTGGGCCTATAGCAATGCAGTATAATATGTCCAGAACATGTCGTGGCTGGGAAGCTAGAAGAGAAAAAGAGAGGAAAGAGCCAAGGTCCCAAAATCCCCTTAAGGAAAGCCCCCCAGTGACCTAACTTTCTCCCTCTAGGCTCCACATCTTAAAGGTTCCACCACCTCCCAATAGCACCACAAGTTGGCAACAAAGACTTTAGCATAAGAGTATTTAGAGCATATTTAAGATCCAAAACAAATAGTGACATAACTATTACCACTTATTAAACCTTTGTTGGAAGCCACAGGAATCACACCTGCCAAAAGCTTTAGAGTTATTACTCAAATTGAATTCTCAAAATGTGGTCCTGCACTAGCAGTACCAGCACTACCATGGAGTTTGTTACAAATGCAGAACTTCTGAACTTAACCCAAGACTTTCTGAATCATAACTTGCATTCAGAAAAACACAGCCAATTCATATATACACTAATGTTCCAGAAATACTGCTTTAGAATACATTGAATCAAATTATTTTTAAAAATAACTTACCTTCTTGCATCAGTTTTTTTTTTCATCAGTTTTTAAAAGCACAAACCTACTTAAAATTCTTCTTGGAGGGCTGCATTGGTGGCTCAGCAGTTACAGCTCATTCCTGGCATGTGCAAGAACATGGGTTCAAACTCTAGCACTACATATGCAATGAAGTGTTGGAGCAATGAAGTCCACATAAAAAAAAAAACTAAATAAGGATTGATATTGATTCTCTCATTCTCTCTCTCTCACTGTCCCTCTCTCTGTTAAAAAAAAAAATTCTTCTTGGAACTTCCCTCAAAAAGGGCTAAGTAAACTACATATCGTCACCTCTAATTATTGTTTTCTTAATTTGCATTTGTTTTCCTCATTTTGATTACATTAGGATAAAGTGGAGGAAATTTTATTGCCAAGGAATCTGTAAATACAACACTGAAAGATCAAATTTAATTTGTTGGATGCTTTTTATATTCTTCTCTCATTCTTGTGGGTGAAAATGCAAAAACAGCATTTTGTCCCTCCTGGTTTTCCCCAACACCCACCTCTCTCCTTCTTCTTCCGTTACTTCTCTCTCCTCATTCTCTCCCTCTCCACAGATCTACCTCTTCTCAAGGTGAGATTCACTTATAACATTTTCCCAAAACCATGTTAATATAAGTAGTTTTGTTCCAACTGATTTAATGTCCTTCTCTTCCTCCTATAAGACATTTTCCTGTGATCAGTATTTCCTACTAATATTCTCAAGGTCTTCTATGCTGTTCTATTAACAGCACCAGTGGCATAGTCTCCCAGATGATACTTCTCAATTGTCCCTTGGATTAGAAGTCACTCCCATCTACTCTTAAGAGGGAGATTAAGAGAAATGAAGAAACTCAATAACAAAAAGCTAAGTCTACACCTATCTCCACACAGAGCAGGTTCTGTTTTGCAGTTGGTGAATATCCTTGTATTCTCCTCTCTATGTCACCTGAAATGTTGCTCAGAAGTATATCTATCTTCCAGTAGGAACATGGAGGGACATGAATTGTAGCACACATCCATGATAATTTCACTTAGAGCTGGATTGTTTATTACTTGATCCTGTTTTGGCCCAGTTCTCCACAAAGTTGGTTTAAGTCACAATCAACCTAGTATGTGATTCGTGTAACTGATGTGACTCATGTGGCAGACCACAGTACAGTCAACTCAGACTTCAGATTCTAAAATATTGCAAGTCTTATAGCTTAAGGAATATTTACCAGACAATCAACCAATGAGGATCAAAAGATAAGCACTATCTTCCCCCAAATCAGCCATAATTATCAGTTGCTATTAAAGCATTCAATTATCAACAAATGGCAAAAATAATTCATAAGATATATTTATTTCATCACAAAAATAAAAGTTCAGTTGGAGAGGAAAAAATAAATTGAAATGTTATTTTTTTAAATAAAAGGGGGTACAGACTTAAAGTTCCACCCATTAAGGTGTTTCAGCATTAGATTTGCCCTCCTAGGGGACAACATGGAGTAACTTTCTTCAGAGAGTAGGCACAGTTTTGAAGAGGTGAAACAGGTGAGAAGAAATTCACATTCGCCTAGTTTTCAACTTGGAGACACTTTTCAAGTCAAAGCACAGAGAGGTGAAGTCCAAATAAAGATCAGAAATACCACTATCTCAGCTTTAGGCACCCACTGGGGGTCCTAGAGCACATTCCTGAGGATAAGGGGGATCTACTGTATTTCAGAATTGAACAATTCAGTACTTGGATGGCAGATGGCAGAGGTCAGGTTTCTCACCCTAGAATGGCAGGTTACAGATAAGGGGGGAAGTCTGGCTTGATCCATACGGCAATAGATCAGAATTGGGAACAACAGTATGAATTCATGCTCTTGTCACTTATGTCACTTTATGTAAATGTTGTCACACTTAACATAAAGATGTAAGTGTGTGCAAGTGAATGTTGCCCTGCTCTGTCAATTGAGAGCTCTGAGAGACAATAGCCATGAGTACTCAGTAGCAGTGAGCCTCTTCTTCCTCCTGACCCAACTCCTTCACCTGTCCACTTAATTATCCAAGACTCTGAACAGGCTAAAAGCACATCTTTTTGGCCACTGAGCACCCTGTGCACCCAGAGATGATCATTCTATCCCTTCCCACATCGTGAGATGATCTGTTAGTAGTTTTTTCCCACCTCTCAGCATTAGGTCCCCACTGGTTGGGAACTAACTACACCTTATGCATCTTGAACATCGCTGCACACGGTTGCTAGTATTTGTATTTATGAGATAGAGTGAAAGTTCCTCCTAATTCCTAGTTACCTTCCAATTCCAGCAGCCATAAAGTCTCTTTGTTCCCGACCATGTGGGTTTGTTTTTCTTCTTACAAATGTGCCAAAATCAAAAGAGGCAATGCCAATGAACTACCACTTAAGCTAGAAGGAATGTATTGTCTATAGTCAATACAAAATAATTGTTCCGACAGGAATACTATGCATTGGCAAAGCTAGGTTCCATCTGATGGCTTTGGAGGCTTCCAGGTCTCTCCAGGCTCCTCCTCCTCCTCCTTCCCCTTTTCTGTCTTCTTTTTCTTCCCTTCCTTGTCCTCTTTCTTTTCCCTTTTCCTCTTCTTCTTCATCTTTTTTGTTCTGTGCAAGCATAGAAAAACCAGGACCTTTTCTTGTAGCACAGGAAAAATGGAATTTCAGAGTGGAGTGCTGAGAAGGGAGGTGAGTTCAGAGATTTGCCCTTGACGTTGATAACTGCACCATTTCTTTGAAAGGAGCAGTTTCTGAGGTTTCAGACAAAGCAGAAGGCTGCAGTTCCAAAGATACCTGGACTGATTAATGCATGAACCCATGATAAATCGTTCCTCCACTTATTAACAATCAAAAGAGCCATGAGTGTTAGAAAGTTAACTTCTGTTAGCCCAAATTATAGAACAGTCCAAAAAAATAATACTTTTAAGATCTTCTTTTGCCAAAATATCTCCTCTGCATCTCTGGGCTGAGAACAGCCATTTTCCTGGTTACAAAGGTCAGTGAACTAACATCCCAGGGCATTAAAATGACAAGTGTGAATTGTATATTTATGTGTGCCAAATACTTGAAACCACCCTCAGAGATAGCTATGAACACTAATAATGCCTACTGTAGATATCTGCTCAATGTACGAATGAACAAATTAATTAAACTTGTTGACTAATATGTTAACAAGGAACCTATCCAGAAATGAAGGATTCATTTTAGGGCAGAATAAGAACTATCACTGGAAGAAAACAGATCTATATGGATTGACTTAAGAGTGGCTGAGTGTTAAATACACACAGTGGGTTTTGGCAGAAAAATCAAATTCAGAGACTGTGACATGAGAAGAATAGAGCATTAGGCTGCAATATTTCTTCCAAGGGTTGTAAGATCTATAGCGTATGAAGGTGCCTGGAAATACAGAAATGATTCGCTATGGGGAAAAGCATATGAACAAACCAAACTGGAATAGTACAAAGATGTTTTCACAGAGTATCCCGTATGAGGACACAAGTGGGTCCTAACAAAGTCTTTTTATATTCGTCCATCCCATCCACTCAGCAAATAGATTACAGAACTACGGAAGAAGCTAAACTGCAGCTGTCAGTCCTGGGAAACTTCCTTTAAAGTTGTTTTCAGCTAACCTCCTCTTGTGTTGGTTGGTTGGTTGGTTGGTTGTTTGAGGTTTCTGGAAGAAAGAGATAAGCATCACAGAGCTCCAAACCAGTCAGAATAATTCCAAGGAGCAGAAGACATCATCAGGTGCATTTATCAGGGACCATTGCCAGCTTTTGCCTCATTTTAATGCTAAAATATCTGCCAAGGGAGGAGTTAATGCCTCATTTCCAAAACATGGGATGTTTGTGGGAGCATGTTGTCAAATTGTGCCTGTGCAGATTTGTCTCTGCCAGTACACACAATGACAACTTTACCCCCTTTTGAATATATACTTTCTGCTCTGATAATTTACCCACCCTGCCCAGCTTGGAGGAGTCATAATTTTGGAAGTAATTCCCCATGGTCTCCTTATTTGCTGCAAATAAACTACTTTGTATGACAACTATTCTTGGTGTTCAGTTTCATTTTGATTCCCAGCAAGAGGCAGATCCATTGAATTGGGTACCATTCACATTTGCTTAGGATTCCAAGAGGGTAGAGAGGTGAAGAGCCAGTGGCTATTTCAAGGAAGGACTTAGAGCTTAAAGAGCAGGATGAAAAATGGGACGTAGGAGAATCACATGCCTTCTGTGTCACAAGAGCCACTTCCTCTGAAAATAAGATTTGTGTTTTGTTTATTCTCAATCTCAATGTTATCAATGTGAAGACAATGATGAAAATTCAGAAAAGACTAATAGGGGGGCTGGAGCTCAGCGGTTACGGCGCTTGCCTGGCATGAGCGAGTACGTGAGTTGAAACCCCAGCACCACGTACACAGCAAAGTCTCAGAGAAATGGAAGTCACATGAAAAACTAAATAAAAATTACTTCTCTCTTTCTCTCTCTCTCTCACTGTCCCCTCTTTCTTAAAAAAAACAAAAAACAAAAACCTAATAGGACCTCATCACACTAAGGGACTTGAGGTCAAGTATGTTTGAAGAACATTTATGTACTGAGATGACTCTAGAAGGAGGGTTTAGAAAACCTTGTTACATTTCTCTGTAGATAAAAAAAAAAGCTATCTTAAAATATTCACATTTTCTCCCTTGATGAAATTGATGGACTTCTCCTGGATATTCTTGTTGCCACATCCAGCACCTGGCCCAAAATGAATGAACCCAGCCCTTCATCTGATGAAACTCAACCAGGTGCCAGCCTTCAGAAGAATCAGAATGAATCACAGAATCTGGGCTTTCAAAAAGCCCCATAGCCAGTGCTGGATCAGTGGCTCAGTGGTTGGAGCACTTGCCTGGCATAGTGCAATGGACCCAGGTTCAAATCCCAGCACTACACGTGTCCATGAATGTGCGCACACACACACACCTGAGTATAAGAGAAAAAAAGGCCAGATGAAAAAATAAAATTGATTCTTTTTCTCTCTCCCTCTCTCTTTAAAAAACAAAAAAAAGGGGGCTGGAGCAGTGGCTCGGTGGTTACAGCGCTTGCCTGGCATGCGCAAGTACACGGGTTCAAACCCCAGCAACCCACATACACTACTAAATGTCAGAGCAACAAAATTCATGTGAAAAACTCAATAAAAATTGATTCTCTCTCTCTCTCTCTCTCTCTCTCTCACTGTCCTTCTATCTTAAAAAAAAAAAAAAATAAAGGCACATAGTCCATCCAGCGATAGGATGACTTAGCTATTGGGAAAGGCATATGAAAAAATAAAGAAGAGGAACTGGGAAATGAAACCAATAAATTATATTATTATGTACTGTGCATGTACAAATATGTAACAGTGAATCCACTATTACAAATAATTATAATTACCAATGAAGAAAAAGAAATGTAACTCAGCCATATCACCGGAAAGATTTCAAAAGTTTAAAAGAAAAGAAAAAAAAACAACTTTGGAATTCAGAAGCAAATTTTTTCCTTGAGAATTTGACATATTAAAAGCCAAAAGCTTTCTAGAGAAAAAGTCTCTTCTTTTATGAACCAAAGTGTCTCACTCCTAGAAGCACATTAAAATTGCTTGTCTTTTTAAGAATACTTTACACAAACCCTGCCCACAATATTGGCATTTAATTATTCTGGATTGGGGCCCAGGCCACAGTGCTTTGTATTATTGGTGTCCCAGGTAGTTCCTATTCGCAATCAGAGTACAGAAATTCCGATATACAAACTACAGATATGAGAGTGATCTCTCTTTCTGGATGCAGAGCATCAGCGAGCAGCAAGTCAGCCAAATCTTTTCTCAGCCACATTCAAATTTAATTATGAGGACTCTTAACACTTTCTAGCTTGATGTTTACATTGTAAGTATTCAGGCATTTGGCTAGTGGATCATCATTTATACTTTTTCCAGGAAACCCACAAATGTTAAAGAGGGCCCCAAACCAAAAGCACATTCTACAGACTACACACCTTGCATTTCAGAAGCCATTAGCAGTCAAAGTCATTTTCAGAAGCAGAGAGGTGAAGGATCTGGGGTTGGATCTGGAATAGAAGAATGGCAGCCACTTTGAACCTGGGTCAAGGTCATTCCCATTCTTACCCAAAGCCTTGTCTGAGACTATTTCCTCTGGGCCTCTTGGAATGACAAGCTCCTGAAAAGCCTCCAGGGTTACCAACCAACAGGGAGGGAAACAGGCTCATGGAGGAGAATGGTCTTGGTCAATATAGGGGCAACATACAGCATGGCCACTCCATATATGCTACACCCCATCCATCCATCTCTGGTTTCCCATAAAGCCTTCTCTATACCACTTAGGTTAGATTGCATCCATTTTCATGATCCTCAATTTTCTGGTCTATGAATGAGGATGATCCTATCACTTTCCAAAGATGTTCAAGGATGAAAAATTGTTCCTGGGCCAATTTTTACAGTGTTCATCAAACTTTCCATGCGGAAGCAGACAGATGATCTCCCAAGAGGTCCTGACCCTGTATACAGATTGGTCACAGATCAGAGAAGTGTGGCTGACTGTCAGCCATGAGAACACATGATTCCTGGATATACAATGGGGTCATTCCAGTCCCAAATGGAGCACCGAGGCTGCACATCTAATGCATGAGTGGCTTGGCCCCTGGAAGAGCTGAATTTAAGAGTGGAGATTTCCCTACTACCCCTGCAATCTTGGGGGTCTCTCCTCTCACGCAACACTCACGGGTCTTAAACATCTTATACACGTTTAAGTTGTCATTCAGCACAGGGGTGCCACCCACACTCTTTCCCCAAGCCCTGTGGTTCTACTCCAGAGACAATAGGATGTAAGAGAGGGAAAGTGCTGGCAAGGCTTCAGGAAGTGAGATGATCCCCACCCACCCTTCAGTAATCCCTTACCCCAATTTCCTAGTGCCCTCACCCAAAGGAGCTTGAGTATCTAATTGCATATTAGATTGTCATCTAATGAGAGTGAGTTTCAGCCCTTCATGTTTAAGCATGTCTATTTCATTTGAGGTTTTTTAAAATTAATTTCCCCTTTCTGAAAATATTCATGTACTTAGTTCAAAAAATATTCAATTTTCAAAAGACTTGTTGAGCAACTTTAATTTTTTTTATTAAGTTCGATTCTCAGAGTGAAAAACAGAATCATCTGACAGCAGCTAAATCCACTGGTGGCGACAAGGCATCATTCAGTCAAGTGTAAACAGAAGGCAATTTAAAACATATTTTGCAGCTAAATACCATAAATCTTTGTCTGATCCATTAACAAATGTCTTTGTAGATAACAAACAGCTGATTTTTTTAATACAGAAATTCTTCCAATTCCATTTTATTCTTAGAGTTCACATAGACAGATCAAGACGGAGTGATAAATGGAATTTCCTGGATTCTTTTTTTCTGTGCACTAAAATTTCTAGTCCTGGAACAGATATGAAGAGAAGTTTTTTATTTTTCCTTTACATTTTCCTCTTGTCCTATCTTTGTCAATGGATGGGAAGTTTTGTCTTTAAATATCTTATCTGAGGATCCATAGCCTACTTGGGGTTCGCACCACTAACTAGTCTGCTTCAAAAGCAATGAAATCTGAGGTCCAGTTCACATTCATAAAACACTGAAAAATGGCACGGCCATTTAACGAGCAACTGGATCTCCCACAGTCTGTTCCCCAGTGCTGGTACATGTTAGCTGTAATAATGACTGATGTGCTCAAGTTTCCTGGGATGTCTGTGGCTAAGCAGAGCCTCCACTGGTTGTCCTCCACAGCCTCATTCTCTCTTCCTCTCTTATCCAAATCTCCCTCTTGCTGGTATCATTTACTTACTTCACTTTGCCATAAATTGGCTTAAGAGAATATTTTACTGAATTGACATAATACTTCTTAGGGAAGACTAGCATTTAGTCACCTTAATTAAGATACAGAAGATACATGCAAGCTAAGTCAGTGTGTAGCTACAGCCATTGAGTTTTGGACTCAGAGAAATCTCTCTTAGGTATTTAAGCACTTTGGTTTCATGAAGAGGGATTAAAGACAAACTGGCCCATATATATTTCCATTTAGTCAATCTGCGGTGAGTGTGATCATGTTAATGTAGCAGGCAAGAGGGTCACTCAGAGTAAGCAATGAGATGTATTCAGACAACATAAACTTAAGTACCTATCTGACCACAAAGTTTCACCAGACCCCAAGGGCCAGTTTTCTCCCCACTATGGCCATATTGGCTTTGAGTTACTATAATTAAATATCTATTTTGAACAGTAAATGAGTGATAAGCTGAACAGCTTCAGGGAACAGCCTAGAAAAATGATTGACAAAGCAGCTCTCTGCTCTGCCTTCTACCTCTGTGCTGGTTAGAATACAATGTGACTGTTTCAGCGGAGCACATTAGCTGTTTTCCAGTGACTAATAGGATCACTACACAATAATTCATAACCCATGGTGTGTCTTCACTGGGGGAAGATCAGCTTTCAATCAAAAAACGTTGTCAGGCAGGACACAGTGGCCCACTCCTGTAATCCCAACAACTGAAGAGGCTGAGACAGGAGGATCGCAAGTTCATAGCCAGGCTTAGCAACTTATTGAGACTCTACCTCAAAACTAAAAAATAAAAAGGGGTGGGGATGTAGCTCAGTAGCAAAGTGCCTCCAGGTTTAATCCCCAGTACAAAAAAAAAAAAAAAAAAAATCTTGTCAGGAAGCCAGTTGTAGCCTGAGCATTCTTTATGTAGCAAAGAAAGTTCTCATATCTGAAATTTACAAATAACATTACTTTCTTAATCCATTTTCTATTGGTACAACTGAAGACCACAGACTATTTATGAAAAACAAAAGGAAATTTGGCTCAAGATCTGGAGGTTGGTACGTCCAAGAGCGTAGCATCAGCCCTGACAAGGGCCTTCATGCTACATCAAAACACGGCAGAAGGATAAAAAAGCATCTGTGCACATGGGAGAAAGCACAAGGAACAGACTTGTTTCCATTAACAGCCCACTGTTGAGATAACTAACTCACTCCCAAGATAATGACATTAATGCGTTCATGAAGGCTCTGCCCTCATAACCTAAGCACTTCTTGCTGGGAGCCCACTCTCCACCCTGTCACATTGGGGATTGTTTCCAACACATGAATTTGTGAGATGCATTCTACCCAAAGCAAAAACTAAACAAAACCCACTTTCATTCCTATTCAGGCCTGAGTGTCAAGGTTGACTAAGAAGATAGCATAACTGATATCATCTGAGGAAATATCAGATTTGAGACCGCTCAGCCAAAATGATTATTATGTGTCTTGACACATTGGAAAAGCATGGAAATGGGCTGGAGAGGTGGCTCAGAAATATTGCTTTTGCCTGTTATGCATGAGGACCCTGGTTTGAACCCCAGCACCAAATACACAGCTAAGTATTGGAGCAACAAAAACCAAATGAAAAACTAAATAAAGTTGATTCCCTTTGTCTCTCTCTCTCTCTCTCTTTAGGAAAAAGAAAAAGAAAGAAAAGCACAGAAAAAGAGTTGTGGATGTGGGAGAGTGATAGACGGTGCAGACCTTTATTATTTTACTTTTAGATGGATAAGGTAGCTAGAAGTTTCTTTCTAGTGGTAAATTTATTGACTTACCTCATATCAGATTTTTTTGCTTGGGGAAGTCATTGAAATGGAAACAATTATCCAGGTATAATGCAAGTTCTGCCCAAGATCCTGAAATGTAATTGGACTTTTTAAACTCAATACTCTGGTATAATACACAAATGAAATGTCATAGTTTCTCTTTCTGTACCTTTGGAATGTGAAGATAAAAGGGGTGAAAATATTTTCGTAAGAGCCATAATTGCATACAGCCAAGTTGTGTTGGAAGAAACCTGTTTTGGTCTGAATACATACGTACTGCTAGAACATCTCCCCATCCTCACTGATAACAATGTACCATGTCCTATCATGGTTAAAGCAAATTCTCTTTGGTGTTTACTGGCTATGGGGCAGAAATAGGTAAGCTGGACCCAAGACTGGCCACTTGTTTTTGTAAATTAAATTTTATGGAAATACAGATATACATATCCATTCAATTACAGATTATCTGTGGTTTCTTTTATACTACAGGCTCAGAACTGAGCAGTGGCAATAGAGATTAGAGACTCCACAAGCCTAAAATATTTACTATCTGGTCTTTTAAGAACAGGTTCGCTGATTTCTGGAAGGGAAAATATTTCATTTTGTTATAAATTGCATGCCAATAACTAGAGGATGTATTGATGTAAATAAGGAGACACATCTGAAACAGTGCCTGCAAGTAGACTTTCTGACCAAGCAAACCATTTCAATAGAGCCAAAGGGGAAAGGACAGGGTGGTGGGTGTGAAGGGTAGGTGGGTGGTAGGAGCATGAACATCCCTGCATATTTCAGGATTTTCATAGTGATATTTTTTTAAAGAGAGAATCAACTTTATTTAGTTTTTCACATGGCCTTCATTGCTCAAACACTTAGTTGTGTACGTGGTGCTGGGGTTTGAACTCGGGTCCTCATTCTCGCCAGGCAAGCACCAAAACCTCTGAGCCACTGCCAAGTGATTTTTAACTTGAAGATTTCCCCCAGTGGTGAGGTATTGGCTTGCTATTTTGGCTAGTGAGAGAGTCCTAGGAACTTCCTTTTGCCTTTCATACCTTAAGTAGACACTATTTCAGTACAGAAAGCCTTTGAAGGGATTCTGACTAGTGATATGAGTCCCTAAAAAACAGCATTAGCTTTATTCAGCGTGCAATCAACCCCCAAATGTTTGGGTATTTTTCCACAACCCATTTATCCTGATATCCCATTTTTCCTGGCCTCTTTGAAGAAATCTAGGAGGAAGAAGCCCAGTAGATATGAGTAATGGGTCTGACTTCAAGAGCTGCCCTCGCTGTATTTGGGAAGCTCTACACCTGAACATGGATGTGACTGTGATCCCTTAATGGGGACTTGTACTAATCATGTTTTGTTAGTATTATTTTCTGAATCTCAATGTTTTGAAATCTTAAAAATCTTGCCACTGGGAAAGGTTGCACTTTTCAAGGCTAGTCAATTCTTAGAAATAACAAAAGGTTCAGCCCAGAGACTGAACCTCATTTATATGCAAACCAGAACCCCTAGGAAGCCCCATTATCTAACACAAACCAATACTTTTACTATCCTAAGTCAACACAAGGCCAGATATGGAAAAACAGGGACCACTCCTGCAGCCCAGAGTCTATTGAATTTATTCACTCTGATTCAGTCCTAAATTGTTTATCCTGCCTCACCTTTCCTGAGGAAACCCCCCACTAAAGGCTTTAGCCTAAGTTCTCCTTTGTTCCTCTAGACCAACCCTGGTGCTTCCCTGGTGTTCAGAAAGGCACAGTGTGCCTTGTTTTCCTGGAAATAAGAAAGAAAACAAAAATTTTATTTCAATGGCATTGGCTTCTCTAATGTCACATTTATCAATTAATACCTAGGCACAAAGCAGAACTGAGCCTCTTTTCTGGTGGCTCAAATCAGGCCTGTTAACCAAGTCATACCATCAAATAATATTTTAAGAGGTTGTTTGAACTCAGTGATTGATTGACCATCACCTAAGATTCCTCTGAATCAGAATACTCTGTTGCCTAGTGTAGAAAGTATTCAGCCACATTCTGCTTTCTATATTAAAAATAGAAACTCATTTACACTTCAAAACCTTGCAGAAAATGGACATAGTATAGAATTTCACAAAAATGTTAATGTTTCTTCTACCAATACACTTATTAATGGGATATAGTAATAGTTAATATGTGCAGATTATACATGTTAAATTCACTACCACATTCTCATCTTCCTCTATACAATACTGAGGGAATCCTGGCATCTCAATAGCATTTAACATGGCCATCATTCAACCCATATTTCAGACACTAAAATAAGCTACCAATTGGAAGCATTTCCCACCACTAGCACACTAAATCCAGAAAACTTGATAAACACAGCTATACTAATAAATTTAACTTTATGAAATATTACATTCTTTCTTCCATGATCTAGCAATCTCAGAATCTATTTTTCATACCAATTTTCAGATTTCAGAAGGTATATACACTCTGAAGGTATATATTTAGCAGTCTTTCAGTATTTTTGCAGATGTTACTTGATTTTCAACTGTCTTGCTAGAGTATTCCATCAGCTTCAATAGCCCAGACCCTAATATTTAACAGAGCTTTCACAATCTTTAGCATATTTAAAAATCTCAGATTCCCCTGTGTCTTTGAAAGTCAGTTGCTTGCAATCATTCCTGATACCAGGTTAGGTGTCATTCAGGATTTTGACATGAAAGCAACAGTTTTGACTCTGATTTATATAGGTAGGTAAAAACAAGAACATAGAAAGTGAGTTCAGATACTAGGTAACCTCCAAAGCATGATACCTGTCCACTGCAGGATTCGTTGTACATGTGAGACGGTTTAGGAGAGACAGTAAAATGGCTAGGTAGTCAGGACAGAGGGCCCCTATCAAGAGCTAGCTGGCAGAGGCAGAGAGTGATTGACAGGGTGTGCTCAGGGCCTTCAAATGCAAAAAGACCTTGAGGCTCACCCTAGTCCCTGACTAAGAGATGGGGGTGGTCACAGGTGGATACTAGGCAGTTTTTGCCACCTTTTGTTTTAACCAATGGTGCACTTGACCAGTTTCAATGCCTGTTTTACATAGATTTTGACCAATGGGATTGATGCCTTTCTCAATGCTTGCTTTGCATGAATGTTAATTATGCTCATACCCCAAATCTATATAACCTCTGGCCTAACCTCCATTAGACGGTGTCCTGCTTCCAGGTACCCCTCAGCCTTGCGGAGTCTCTGCTCTTCTTCCTAAATAAATCCTACTTCTTTTACTCCTCCTTCCGAGGTTGTCCGTGGATTTTTTTCTTCAAATTCATGAGACAAGAACCCAGAAGATTGGCGCTGAATTCCCGGGGTGAATTTCCACCACACCGAGAGCTGCAACACCCAGCTTTTAGCTGGAGAATTGCTAACACTTTCGACTACAGACACCTGCAGCCAGCCCAAATTCCCAGTTTTAACTGGGAATGGCTGCAAACACTAGAAGCGGGCTGTTTTGCCTCTGGAATCTGTAGCGGCCCAGACTCCATTCATCAGCAGGAGCTGAGAATCCGGCCTCCTCTCAAAAACCCCGCATCACCTGGTCTAGCATAGCACTGTGCTTGCAATAGGTACCTAATAAGTCCTTATGGAGAGAGTTGACACATTTCCAAAAAAGACTAGGGGAAGACAATTTCTTTCTTTCTATTCAACTTTTGGACAACATACACTTTTTACTCAGAGAAATTTAAGCTGCAATTCACTTGCTTTTGGTATAGAATCTTGACTTTTTCTTTCTTCCTTTCCTTCTCTTCCTTCCTCCTTCTTTTCTTCCTTCCTTCTTTCCTCTCTCACTCTCCCTTTCCCCCTCCTACCTCCTACCTCCTGTAGGGATTGAACCTGGGGCCTTACACATGCAAAACATGGAGCTTCACTTCCAGCCCCTTGAGTTTTTACTGTGATTTTTTAAGTCACTGAATATTAGTTGCAAGGAACTGGAGAGATAAACAATACCATCAGTCTTTGAGTGTGATCTAAAGAATCTCTGATGATTAAAGGAGGTCAGAATAGTTAATTTTCCATATATACACATGTATATGTGCATGTGTGCATGTGTATATATGTGTAGATAGATGATAGATAAATTGATAGATGATAGATAGATGACAGATAGATGTCCTAAAGCAAACCAATTTACTTTCTGGATATCTCTAATTGTTAGTCCATCTTGCGTCTACATACTTAGCTGAAATTTAATTTGCTATAATGTCCACCTAATTGTTAATTGTACTCTTTAAGGAGTCACAGAACAAACTTACTCCTTCTTCTAGAAATCATCATTTCAAATATCAGGAGAAAGCTCCCTCCTCTTCACCAGATCAATGTCTCTGCTTCCCTCCAACATTCCTTGTGTGAAGAAATTGTGAACCCCAGTCTTTGCTTGTCATCCTCTGTGGAACCCTACTAGATTGTCAATACCATTCTTCATAAATTGTTTTGGATTTATATTAGAGATTAATATTAAAAGATTTTTAAATATAATCGCCTCCCATTTTCATAGAACTTTAATCATGAATTCCTATTTCACTAAAAACACTGGATTTTGTGTGCTCTTTTGAGATGTAGCAGCAAATTCTTGACACTTCTGGACATGCCTTGACTCTCCAGGTGTTTTTATTTGGTTGTTTTGTGTTTCGCCATATGTTCCAGGAACAGTAGCATCTTGAGGAAATCAAATCCCATATTTCTTTTCCTAAGGTAATTTCATAGCTTGAGAGCTAAATTGGAAGACTCAGAGGAATATTAGCAATAGCTTCTTGGTCAACATCTGCGCCAAGCAAGGCACTTAATACACCAAAGCAAATGAACGGAGGAAGAAAGAGTTTTGCAAATGGAAAGCACTAAGAGAAAAGGTCTTCTGTTTGTCTTCGTTTTGTGGTGTTGCATTTTAGTGATTCTTGGTTTGCAAAGTTAAGGAAAGTTAAAGGAGCAGGTTGAAATTTTAGCATCTGCTAATTTCTTGAAGTGGAGAAAGAAATAATGAGCAGCAATTGGAAGAGAAGATCAGCTTGTTTATTACAGGAAAGTTTATAGTTGACTTCAGTGAATATACATTTAGACCTAACATCTATTTTTGAAAATCAATATACCTGAAATAAACAAATCTCTCCAAGGAATCAAAAATGAACTGCTGATCTAAATAGGACATTGAAAGCCTATTGTCAAAGATCGTCTCACTCACAGGCAAGGAGTCATTTATGTTTAATTTGTAATCATTGATCCTACTCAAAAAATCAGTCTCAGTGACTCAAAGCCAGTCTCTACAATTTCTGGGGTTAATGTAAAAACATTATATCTGCTTCTGAAATACAGAAGTATTTCTGAAATATTTACTATGTACCAGATATTATTTTAACACCACATACACACACACACAAATGCATTTAATCAGAGACAAAGAGAAGTAAAGTAAATTGCACAAAGTCACAGTACTAGTAATTGCTTGAGATGGAATTTGAACCCCAGTTGATTAATTCCAGGTTCCATAACTACAAATGGCCTTCTTTAACCATGGGTTCCACCTTTACAAATTCAATCAACAGAGGGCAGAAAATATCCATGGAAAAAATTGTGCCTGTGCTAAATATGTACAGACATTTTTCTTTTTATTACTCCCTAAACAATACAGTCGAACAACTACTTATATAGCATTCACATTGGTTGAGGTATAGGTAATACAAAAACGACTTAAAGTACATGGTGGGATGACTATAGGTTATATGCAAATATTACACCATTTTATATCAAGGGCTAGAACATCAAAGATTGTGGTATCTCTTGCTTTGGGAGATACCAAGGGGCAACTGATATAAGAAACCTGGATATACTTCACTCAGTTGTAAAGGAGAAGTGGTAAGTTGACCAACTTTTTCAGTCCCTAAGAAAACTGAGTTGAAGTGTGCCTTATTAAAAATATATATAAATAATAAATAGTAAAGTGGGAAAGTTTTTGACAGTACTGCATGAATTACACGTGTCATTTTCTTTTGCCACGTTGAACAACCAGGAGAGCAAAATGAAGCTGCATCTTACACTGCGTTCTGGATCTCTTGGGGCTGAGGACTCATCTTCACAGTTTTCAGGTTGCCATTTAATGACTTTCAGTCTTTCAGACATATGTCACTTCAGAGCTTCTCACTTAGCCATAAAAATTGATAGCAGTGGGTTCATGTTGTAAGTTAAATAACAATTTATCAATCTATATAACCAATTTAAGGTGTCTTTCAGAGATAAAGCCACATATATGTGCCCTGATTTGTCCCAATAGCCAGACCAAAAGGGCACTATATTGCCACCATAAAATGTATTTTATCTTCCTGCCTGTACTGCAATATACACTCCAATTCCAATATGATAGCCTAGAAGGCAATGTGCACTGCCAACCATCATAAACACCAAAGAGATCCATGGACAAAGAGCAGTAGGAGCCACATTCACTCTGCAAGGGGAATGGAGAAAATAAATTGTGAGTTTTCAGAGGGTTAGTGGTGGGCTTTTCTTTGTCTACAAGAATTATGTTCACCCTCAGAGAGGATAATAACAAGGAGAAGTCTTCAACTTCAACTTAAAACCAACAAAATATCTTGCATTTAGCATCTTTGTTAAAACTCAGAGGAGGGGTCAGAGAAAGAGCGCTTCCCAGCTGCGCTGGAGGCATTTCAGTGTGCATGGAGAGCTGCTACTCCTAGGAGCCCATTCGGAAAAATTCGCTTCACAGCTCCTTGCCTGATCGCTTACTTTCCCTGTTGTTCTACTACAGTCACGTTGCTCTCTCTGCTGTGTCCCCAATTTCCTCTATTTATACTGCAAGAAACTAAAAGTATCTCCTAGTGTAGGCTCAGAATTTTGTAAGGAATTTATTGACACTGGAACTCAAACTTCTCTTTCTTCATTGCACTTGAATTTAGATTATTGGCAAGATTAATTTCCAGAATTTTGAAAGTTCTTTTCTGAAGTACCTATTCCAATCCCTCGGCAACATATAACCCCATGTTTTCATCCATTATGACTGCTTTAAAAAAATGCCTTATACTGAGTAATGTATAAGCAACAGAAGTTTAAGTTTTATTTTGTTTTTCATTGACATGCAATAATTGTCCATATTTATAGGGTGCAGTGTAATGTTCTGATACATGCAAATATTGTGTAATGATCAAATCAGGGTATTTGCCATATCCATCATCTCATACATTTGTCATTTCTTTGTTATAAGAACACGCAAAACCATCACTTCTAATTATTCCTAATTATTCTGAAATATACTACACAATAGTTAACTAATCACTCTTTTCTGCAATAGAACATTTAGAATTTATACTTCCTAACTAATTTTGTACCTGGTGACCATTCTGTACCCATCTCCTCTCCTTTGTAACCTTCCTAGCTTCTGGAAACCACTCTTCCATCTGTACTTCCATGAGACCAGCTTTTTTAGATTCTACAGATAAATGAAGTTATGTGACATTTTTCTTTTGTGCCTGGCTTATTTCACTTAGTGTAATGTGCTCCAAGTTCATCCATGACAGGATTTTATCCCATCTTATGACCAAATGAGACTCCATTGTGTATCTATATCATGTTTTCTTTTCCCTTCTTCTGTTGATGGACACTTTGGCTGATTCTATATTTTGGCTATTTTTTTTTTAAGAGAGAGAAAGAAAGCAGAAAGAATCAATTTTATTTAGTTTTTCTTTTTGTAGAGAGAAGGACAGTGTGAGAGAGAGAGAGAAAGAATCAATTTTTATTGAGTTTTTCACATGGCTTCTGCTGCTCTGACACTTAGCTATGTATGTGGGTACTGGGGTTTGAACCCACATACTTGCTCATGCCAGGCAAGTGCTGCAACTGCCGAGCCACCGCTCCAGCCCCTTGCATTTAGTTTTTCATGTGGCTTTCATTGCTCCAACACTTCATTATGTACGTGGTGCTGGAGTTCGAACCCAAGTGAATGCCTGGCAAGTGCCCTAACCACCGAGCCACAACTCCAGCCCCTCTTGGCTATTTTTGATTGTGCTGCAATAAATTTGAGGGTGAGGATATCTCTTTAATGTACTGATTTAATTCCTTTGCAATAAATAGCTAATAGTAGGACTGCTGGATCATATGGCAATTCTATATTTTAATTTTTCAAGAAACCTCCATACTATTTTCCATAATTCCACAATAGCTGTACTAATTTACATTCTCACCAACAACATATAAAGATTCCCATTTCTCCACATTGAAGCCAACATTTGACAGTTCTGGAAGCCAGGAAGTCCAAGATAAAGACACTGGTGGATTTAGTGTCTGGGGCCCTTCCTTAAAGGTGACTCCTTCTACAAGTCCTTATATGAGAGAAGGGCAAAAGGAGTTAACAAGTTTCATTATACCTCTTTTGTAAGGACCCCCAACCCAATAGTGACCTGCAGGTTAAAAGGGTGTGCTAGTCACCTCCCAAAGATCCCATATTGACATGCTGGGGTTTGGGTTGCAACATGAATTTTGGAGAATCATTAATATTCAGATCATAGCACCCCACTAGATTTTCACAAATTGCTATTTCATACTTCTGGTTGATGCTGTTGACGTAACAATTATTCTGTCAATATACTCTTCACCAAATGCCAGAATAGTTGAAAATCTTATACTAATCTGCACTGTTTTCCCATTACAGTATTAGAAGTGAATGCTGACATGTGATAATTGAATTAAAAACAAGGTCTGTTCATATGGATGTTGTAGGTAGAGCAAAAGGAAAATGGTAAGTCACTGTCTAATAGATCCAAATTAGAGGAGAGACTTAATTAACTTTTGCCTTCAAGAAGTTTAATTTTTGTCAGCCCCTGGTGAGTTCAGAATTGCCTGGGCGGAAAGACTGATACTGCATTTCCAGAATAAATAAAGGAAGACATTCTCCTTAAAAATTCTCAGTAGAATTGACTGACAATAAAACAAGAGGTTGAGACATTTCAAAGAGAGAATATGCCATCTTGAAAACAGATGATTCGCCTCTCCATTCTGTAGGACTAGAGTACCTGTTAAGGCAAGATGTGATTCTCAGTTCCTGTACCTGTGGTTGATGCTCAAGAAAATAATCAGTCACTTTCTGAAAGTTAGTGAAACCTCAGTGATGCCAGAGGGAAGAAAAGTCAGAGCTTCCAGGGTAACTGTATAGACTTTCTTCCTACCCATCACAATTCTGAGGACGCAATAACCAGCTTAGCATTAGGAATGACCACTGACCCCCCACTGTGAATATGGTCTGTTCCAAGGCCAAGTGCACTTGTCAGTAACCAGAGCACAAGCACAACTTCATTATAGCCTATCTGCATTGAACAGTTGCTTTGAACAGTAAAAAGACAGAATCTGTGGAATGTTTCTCACAGTAATTATGGATGTGAATAGGACTGTTGTTTTTGCTAGTGTCATCATTGTTTCTAGTAAGGGGAGCAAAATAAAACATTTAACCCAATATTTCTGAACAGAACCATAGTCTAGAACATTGGAAGACAAGCAAGCTAAGAATAGGAACAAGGACAGGCTGTCATGCTGAAACATGTGTATGGATGGGGAGCTCAGAAACATTGCTAAATGAGGGAATCATGAGCAAATGCTGTTGGTTCACAGGGGAAATTTCCTAGGCAAGAGGACAGAACAGAATGCATCTCCAGCAGTAAAAGCAAGAGTCCTCAGTTTGGCTGCTGTATAGGTAGGTGGGAGTCTTTTTATCTAAATCTGAAGACATTTAAAATGAAAGTCTGCAACCAAGTATCATCTCCAATCCCCACGCCAGGCTTGCAGTGCTCTCTGCTGGTGATGGTGGCACCTCTCTTCTGCACGGTCCTGGGGACCCAAAAGCCAGCATCTCTGCTCTATTGATTTTGCATCTTAGTAATCCTGACTCCGTCTGCAGCCACCACCGCTGCTTCTCAGTTCTCTCCCAAGGTGTCAATTCTTTCCACAAGGGAAGTGATTGAGTGGTCTATGCCTAATCCTAACTTCTCCATAAAACCCGTTATGTGTGATACACAGTTTAGAAATATTTTTCTTTCCAGAAACGCATATATTATTTCAATAGCAGAAGTGCCTACAACTGATGTCCAACAAAGGGATTTTTATTACATGAACAGCATTATTTGCAAAGAAGGCTCAGTGGTAAACATATATTTCTAAATAAAATGGTTGTCTATAAATGCTAGCTATCAGGTTCCTACCAAGATCAAAGCTCAGTGCTCCTGCTGGAGAGAATCAGAGGAGTATGGGTTGTCATCTCTCCTGGATAAGACCTTACAAACTGCCAATGGAGGCTTGCAGAATATTCATGCTGGGAAACTTGGCAATATGGGCATTGTATGTTCAGTGACAATTGAATGGTACAAGAAATCAATGCTCTGTGAATTCAGAGGAAAAAAGAGAATGCTCTCTGGGCTACACCTAGGGACATCTTTCAAAATAAAAATGTAACTTTGGGGGCTGAAGTGGTGGCTCAGTGGTTGTGCCACTTGCTCAGCATGTGCGAGTACACGGGTTCAAAGCCCCAACACCCACGTACACAACTAAGTGTCAGAGCAACGAGAGTCATGTGAAAAACTAAATAAAAATTTATTCTCTTTGTCCCTCTCTCTCTCTTTCTCTCTCTCTCCCTCACACTCTCTTTTTAAAAAAATTTTTTTAAATTAACTTTGCCTGGATCATTCATTCATTCAATCAAACTATTGAGCATCTTCTAAGCACTAAATTATTTTTGGAGCTCAAGATATAGGGATTAAGAGTTCAAATATTGGTCCTAATAAGGAAATAGTTGGAGATAGCAGAGCAGCAAATATTAAATATGTAATTGCAAGACTTATTACTTTTTGTATTTTATTTTATTTTGTTGTTTCTTTTTTAGATATATATGACATTAGAATATACCGTGACATAATTATAAAAGCTTGATGGAGTATAGCTTTTCAAATTCAGTCCTCAATATTTCCCCTTCCTCTCCCTTCCTCCCACCCACTGTTCCTTTTAGTTATAGAATAGAATGTACAACAACATAATTACAAAACTATAATCATAATATAAAAGCATGTAAATATTACTAGTTCCAATTCAGTCCCCAGTATTTCCCCTTCCCCTCTCTTCCTCCCATTCCATTCTTTGTAGATATATATAAAAATAGAAAAATCAATGGTATAATTATGAAAGTATAGAGCATAACATTTCAATTC
>PVKS010015053.1:0-46899 GCA_004027875.1 Aplodontia rufa | reverse complement strand
AAAAAAAAAAGAAGTTTATAAGTGGGTAGCTCTGACTTTCAAAAATTATTGATTTTTTTTGGGCTGGTCACCGTATTTTTCCTCAGAGAGGGAGAATGCTTTTCCTCAAGTTGCACATTTTGGAAAATCTGTGACCGTCCGTGTCAGAAGAACAGAAAGGTCTTCAGTCCCTGTGAAAGCTGCTATATAACTACATCTCCAGAGTCCACCAGTTGGTTAAGACACACTTCTCTCCAGCCACTCAGTTTAAACAAAAATTTAAAAAGATTTACCCATTTCCACATTTTAAAGTATCATTTGATAACTTGATAACCAAAATAAGGTTTCAAGTAACTGCTAACCAATTTCATTTCTAACCAGCAATCATCAGTTCCGGCTTCATGGACACATGACAAGAGGTGTACACTCAGATGGGGACCCACTCTTGGAGCTTTAATGCTCTGTGACCACCATCTTCAAAATTGTTAATGATTTTATCTTTGAGTGTATGGGTGCTTTTTTATCCACTGGAACAATGAAACATGCACTAGGGGAGCCTCTGCACGTGTGCAGTCCCTCTTCCCCACGATGAGTGCTCTGTCCCCTACTTCTCCCTGCCACCCAGTGATCGTTGTCACCCACCTCCCTAGGAGGGAGCTGGATGGGCACACTGCACTAAGGTGGGGCTAAGACACTTGTGAGGGTCTGCCCTTGCCCCAGGAACGCCCCTGTGCCTGAGAGAAGGTGTGCCATTAAATAACAGATAACAGCATTGCTATGGTTTGGATATGCAGTGTCCCCTGAAAAGCTCATGTGCTAGGACAGGCAGGAATTAGACAATGAGAGCCATAACCTCACCAGTGGATTAACCCATTTGGCGGATTTGAATGGACTACTGTGTGGTAACTATAGGTGGGTGGCACATGATTGGAGGAAGTTGGTCACTAGGAAAGTGGCCTTAGGGATTATATCTTATACCTTATTTCTCTTTCCATCTCTCTCTCTCTCTCTCTCTCTCTCATTTCTGGCTGCCATGAACTGTCACACCCTTATGCCATGATGTTCTTCTGCTTCATCTCAAGTATATTGTTGACTGCCTTGAGCAGATACCTCTGAAATAGCCAAAATGAGCTTTTTCCTCCTCTGAGTTGGTCTTGTCAGGTATTTTGGCCACAGAGATCAAAACACAACCAGGATAGGTTGCATGAGAGAAAGACAAGCAGGCAGGCAGAGTAACCAAAGGAAACAGACTCTTTCCCTGATCTTTGGATAGGAGAGTCTATATTTTCATTTCATCTTGTGCTGTGAAAATTACATAGCCATTTAGTGTGTACAGCAATGCCAAGAAGGAAAGAAGAGTGAACTAAGACAAGCGCAAGGGGCTGGAGCAGTGGCTCAGCGGTTTTGGCGCTTGCCTGGCAAGCACGAGGACCCGGGTTCAAACCCCAGCACCACGTACACAACTAAGTGTTGGAGCAACTAAGACCATGTGGAATACTAAATAAAGTTGTTTCTCCCTTTCTCTCTCTCTCACTGTCCCTCTTTCTTTAAAAAAAAAAAAAGACAAGTGCAAAAGGAAGAGAAAGCGAGCAAATAGAATGTTTATAATACAAAGTTAATACCCCGACTGCACTGCCAGGCAGCGTTCCAAGAGCCTTGCATGCTTAATCTGTTTTTATCCTCTTAAAAATCCTTTGAGACCAGTACTTTTATTGTCCCATTGAAGAGATGAGGAAAGAGCAAGGCCTAGAGAGGTTGGGTGGACTGCCCAGGCAATGAATGGCAATGGCAGGGTCAGTCTCACTGCAGAGCCCATGGGTCCCACTGCTTTTCCATTCCACCTCTCATCTATAGGAACCTGTGCCTGCACCTTTGGTTTTGCATAGAACTTCCAGAGTATGAATTCACTTTGCTTGTATTGGCCTTTCCCCTTGTAGAACTGTTTTTTCTTAATTTAAGGATTGTTTCTGCTCTAGTAACTAATGAAAGTGCAGAACAATCATAACTGGAGGGAAGTGAGAGTTCTGATATTTAAAATGTTGTCTTTGCTTATATAGACAAGTGTGGGCAAGCATAATTTGATTCACTCACCAATAATTATCTTGGCTGAGGATATGGGCCCACAGTTGGCCTGTAACCTTAATATAGAACAATCTTTGCCATACTTCATATATTCTAGAGCTAGGTTTTTATGCAAGACAGGATGTTAAGACACAGACAGGATCAGGAGCTACAACTTGGCAAGGGAGGGGGAGTTTGGCAAGGAAGATCATGGAGCTAGACTCCCACAGTCAGTGCTCTCATATGTTTCTCTCCAAACCCTTGGCTTTTATCCCTTCAGCCACCAGCTTCCCTGGATAGGATTCTCTGACATGGAAGGGCCCTTGGATTCTGTTAAGGAGATTCCTGCTTTGATCAGGGGATAATTTTTTATTAGTCACTGATACCTTTAATAATCTGTGCTGAATACGTGGGGTTGGCATTATGCTGAGATTACATAAAAGGAAAAAAGCAGTTTGTAGTAGAAAGATTTATAAAGGGAAATTGCTCCCGTGAAAGTAAATATTTAAGAATCCAACTACCTTTCCAGTCCCCTGCCATCCAAAGTGAAAAATAAATGAGCCATTTTTGTCCTTACCATTGGGTTATTTGACCTCTGAGCCCTCTGTATAGTTCACGTAGAATGGCCACTCTTCTCCTTTCCTCTCCTGAGGATTCCCCCTACTGCTCCCTATCCTTCTCAAGCTAGGGACCCAGTCTTAAAGTATGTTCCAATCCCTGTCCTCAAAAAAACTAGAAAAGAGAATTGGAACGCCTTCGTATCTTTCTACCAACCGAACTAGCACATTTAACATGCAGATAGGCTGGCTTCTTCTAGTTGCATTGATCGAAATGCTACAAATAAAAAATGTTAGAACAGCATGGGAATCTGTTGAGTGAAGGGTGTTTGGAATAACTTGTTTGGTACTTTTCATTTTTCTTCCCACATAATCATTTCCAGCTGTTACATTATCCATCTGCAAAGACATAAGCAAATGGATTTTGGTGAACCTTGAAATCTCTCCCTCTTCCATATAGCAGCTTAGAACTTAGGATGGTGTCATGTGCCTCTTCTAAGAGCCTGGTATTTAACTCCGTGACTTGATGCAGGGCATTGTAAGCAGTCCTGGTCCAGTAACTCGCTCTGTCTTTCCATCCCTCCCAGGCTGAATGTGGCTCTGTGATTAAGCCATGCAGTCCAACTCTTTGCGTGGGCCCCAAAGAGAAACAGTGAGGTTGAAAACATTTGTATTGTTAAACATACTTTTTTTTTTAAGAGAATGACAGTGAGAGAGATGGACAGAGAGAATCAGTTTTTATTGAGTTTCTCACATGGCTCTTGTTGTTCTGACACTTAGTTGTGTACATGGGTGCTGGGGTTTGAACCTGTCTACTCACGCATGCCAGGCAAGCACCAGAATCACCGAGCCACTGCTCCAGCCCCAACCATATGTTTTTTAAAAATAAATAACACCTACATTTTAGGTTTAACCTACTAATACCTCAAGGAGTACAGTCAACATATTTTGAGACTGAGAAAACAAATTCATATGCTCTTACAAATAGCACCTATTCGTTTCTGCAAGACACTTTTGTCTGGCATGGATATTTTAGAACATCTGCATCGTATTTGCTGAGGCATCGTTATTGCTGCCTGTTTTTGGACCAATACAATGCACACTGGCTACATCACTAATATTACATTCACGTGTCAAATGCAGCATCGCTCTGTGGTAATCTGAACTGAGACAATGAGCTTCATATCAGAGGATTTATAGAAAAGAGGAAGCACAAGCTGCGGTAGATAGGAATGTCAGAACCATTCCAAATTTGAAAAACAAAAAAAAAAAAGTCCTCGGGACAAATACTAAGAACGTCTGGCAGGTTTTAAAACTAGTTAACTTCACATGTTTGGGAAACATTTGACTAGAAATATAAGAATTTATCGGAAAGTTTGGAGTACACTTATGGTATTACTGGCAAATTCCAGAAATGTATTTGGAACTTTTTTTTTTTTTGAAATGGCCTAAAGAGCCTTAAGTAGATTCTAGGTCCATTCTTCCTCTGCTAATGGCTGGTTTTGCCTTGTCATGAGACGCTAATGTTTCAGATATTGAATGTCCGTCAACTGCGTGTGTTGTCAGCTGCGGTAATCCCACGTGCAGCTCAAGAAACAGAATCCCAGTCCCTCTCCTTCCAGAACCTAGAACTCTAAAGAGAAGAGACTCATGTGCACAGGACAATAATGTAAAATACACACTCTGTTAGAACTGATAGCCACGCACTGGCGCTCACTGACCTGCAATGCACTGTGCTGAATACACGCGTTACCCAATTGAGTTCTCACAACACCCCAATCGGGAGGGGCTAAAGAAACTAGGAACCAGAAAATAAACAGCAGTGGCATGCCCTGAGACCTGGGTTCAGTCCTCGTATCAAAAAGGAAAAGCAAAAGGAAAGTAGACAGATGTTCCCCAAACCACAAAACTGTGAATTGTGACGATGAGTTTCAAACGAGGTCGGCTGTGTGGATAAGGGCAAGGCCATTGTCTCAGCCTCTGTGCGCTTTCCTTCCAATAGGAGCAACACAGCCTTGACTATTGCTATTAGGAATTCAGGAAGTCCCGATATTAGGAGGCTGCCTCCTCTTCCCCTGGCCACTCCAAATGTATTTGAATTTGAAATTGTGTACTTTAAATTTTAAAGTGTATAGGAGGGGGCTGGAGCAGTGGCTTAGTGGTTACGGTGCTTGCCTGGCATGTGTAAGGATCCGGGTTCAAACCCCAGCACCTACTTTAAATTTTAAAGTGTATAGGAGGGGGCTGGAGCAGTGGCTTAGTGGTTATGGTGCTTGCCTGGCATGTGTAAGAATCCGGGTTCAAACCCCAGCACCATGTACATAACTAAGTGTCAAAGCAATGAAAACCAGATGAAAAACTGAATAAAATTGATTTTTTAATTTTCTCTTTCTCTGTCTCTCCCACTGCCCCTCTCCCTCAAAATAAAACAAAAAAGGTTATAGGCAGCCTCAGGAAGAGAACAAGGGAGAAACCAGAATGCCCTTTGACACGTGGCAAATAACAGCCGGAAGTCCACTTTGGCTCCAACAGCTGCCACCACATGCCCCTTCTGGTTTCATGCTAATGGGAATTTCTCTGCATTATACTTCCATAGGGTCATCTGCACCTTGAGGACAGCATCTCTCAACCTTTTCTGCATGTGGTGTCATCTTACACTGTGTCACGGGAAAAGGAGGCAAATCATTGTCAGATAAATACTGTCAAGGGAGGAGATGGGATGGGTCTTGTATATTCCTTCCAAATTCCTATATGGATGTCAATTCCATGAGTAGCCAGCTGGAGAAGATAATTCTTAAGCCAGGACTTACCTTCAGAACAAAAAGCCAGCGTATTATGGGAAGTGAAATCAGATCTATGGTGGACCCAAACCGAGAGACCACTCATTCACCAACCTTGGAGGGCCCATTTTAAAGATCAGGTTGAGGTTTGAAGAAGCCCCAGGCACCCAGTTGCCTTCTACCATGGCTGACTACCCTGGGAAGCGACTAGTACATTTTAAAAGTATTTTAAATGTAACCACAGTGACAGCCATTAATTGCCTGAGCTGTACTGGGCAGCAGAACCGCCTTCTATAAAAGAGGAAGTGACTCTGCCACCTATCTACTGAGAAATGAAACACTCTCATTGAGTACATTGTTGAGGCCACATGCTGGACCCTTCTTTGTCACAGCTAAAGCTGGGCCAGTGGCAGGAGTGATCCGAGTTGCTCTGTGGACAGCAGGCGCTGGCAGGTTCGGCCGTACATTCCTATAGCTTAACAAAAGTGAAATTTAGTTCTCAAGCTCTCTGGATTCTGATTAATTTCTCTCTCCTTCTCTTTCCCTCTTTCACTTATCCTTTTAGCTCCAGATTTAAATGACAAAGTATCCATTACTGACACATCCTTTTTCCCTGGCCCCGCAGTCTCCAGGGCCATCTGTTGGGCTGAGCTTTCCCCAGGCATGGTCAGGCACCTCCCTGGCTTTAAGGACTCCAGTGTTTGTCTACAAGTGCTCTAGGCAGATGTCTGAAAATCACCCACTGACAGATTTATGTTCGTCAACCTCTGCAACACCCTCCGCCTCCATCCCAAACCATATCATACTTGTGGGTGAAAGCACTTGGACGCCAAGTTCACCAAGTCCTCTCAAGACATGCAAAGCAAAGACACGAAATTGCAATGGCATCCCGCCCACCCCCTTCCTCCTCCCCTCCTGGCTGCATTTCCTTACAAACCCAGGGCTCCTCAGCAATGCATGTCTCCCTGGCCTGTTTTCTACCCCAGATCTGGAATGACTTGGGGCTCCAGGTTTTTGAAACAAGATTAAAAGGTCTCTTTTACAGCACTTGCTGAAAAACTCCTCAGAGGAAACGTGGTTGGCAGGTAGAGAAACCAGGACCTGTCTCCTTGAAAATCACAGCTGTGTTATCTTTTTCTTCCACTGATGGCTTCCAGATTATCACTGGGGCAGCCGGCCAATAAGCCAGTCCTCCGTGTCCCAGAGCCCAGCTCTGGTAATAGCTCATTTCCCCACAGAAGGGAACACATTTGGAAATGTGTAGCTAGTGGTGTGCAGGGCCAGGGGAGAGAAGACTTGCAAGTGAGTGTGGCCTTGCAGCCCGGGCAAGTCAGCACAGGGAGGTGAATCCAGAGCTGGTACCGCAGGAAGTTTACCGAAGTATCGGGAGAACTCCCAACACAAAAGATCCCTTTTTGAAAGGAAAGAAGGTTGAAACTGCAGGCGAAAGCAAAATGAAAACAACCCCCATGTGAACCTGGCCACAGTGAAATCTGCAGTTAGGAAACATCTTTTATTCAGCTTCTCCCACCTGCCTTTGCAGAACCCACCTGGCAGCATCTTCCACTCAGGGTCAGCAGGCACCTGTCCACTGCTCAGGTCTGACCAACCGGCACAGTTCACAAAAAGGAGCAACCTCCACTTTGGACAACTGCTGCCAACAGTCATGGCCATGACTTCTCCAGGAAGACTGTCAGAGGGAGTCATCAGCTGGTCAGAAGTCTGTCCCATAAAACTCATTAAACTGGCAAAGTTGTAGGACTTATGCAGGGGGGATCTGTTCTGTCGTTCTTATCTGTGGTGACAATACAAATGAATCATGCCCACAGGAGGTCACTGTTTTGACAAGAATCATCCAGAGGTTGACACACATGTTGAGCCATCAATCCAACCAGGATGCATTCTGCACCTAATGTAGGAGGGACCCACACCATGCATTCAGCCCCAAAGTGTCTTCCATGATTTAAAGAGCTGAGATCTGCAACTCCAAGACCGTGCTCTGAGGCTTATCAGCGTCCCACAGGGTGTTGCTAGTCTTGTCAGGAAAATAAGTTCCTTTCACTGTATGAAGTTTAGAAAATGCTACCTTAAACCCAGTTGAACAGGTTTCTTTACAGTGGCGCAGTTCCTGGCCTTTAATAAGCCAATGAACTTGTTAGCAGCATCTGCCAAACTTACTGACTGCATAGCCCCTTTGCACAGCATCCTTCTTAAGACCTAACTGGACGTCACTGATTCTGGACACATAGTTTGGGAAGAACTACTATAGGTTCTCAGTGGGAAGTAGTGGGGCCTGGGGCGTAGCCACCTTCAGGAAGTACCCACCAGATTTCCTTTGTTCAGGGTAGGTGTTTTAGTCAGTTTTTCTTTGCTGCAACAAGAAAAAGACCTGACAAGAACAGTTTTAGGAGGAAAAGTTTATTTGGAGGCTCATGGTTTCAAAGGTCTTAGTCCATAGAAGGCTGGATCTACTTGTTGGGGCTCAAGGTAAGGCTGAATATCATGGCAGAAGAGTGTGGCAGAGGGAAGCGGGTCACATGATGAGAGGGAAGCAGAGGGACTCCACTCATCGGACACAAAATATCTACCCCAAACACAGGCTTCCAATGATCCACCTCCTCCAGCCACACCCTACCCACCCACAGTCACCACTCAGTTAATCATATCCGAGGATTAATTCATTGATTGGGTTAAGGCTCTCATAACCCAATCATTTCACCTTCGAACCTTCCTGCATTGTCTCACACATGAGCTTGTGGGGACACCTATTATCCAAGCCATAACAGTAGGCATGTTGCAGCTTACTGACCTTTCCCCCAAAGTCGTGACCTATTACAGAGACACGTGTTGTTCCCCAGTCACTGTGCCACAGCATTGTAGATAACATCACCTTATATGTCCCAACAACCTTTGGGGCTCCTGTTTTTGCCCATACAATGAAAACGAAGCACAGAAGACGGACAATTAGGGAAGGAGAGGAGGGTTGGGGGAAGGGGAGAGAGAGTAGGACAAGAGGGTAGCAGAGGAGGTAAATACGATCAAATCATAATATATGCATATATGGAGATGTCACAGTGAAACCCACTACTGTATATAACTAATATGATTGAATAGTTATAATTTTAAAACATCTGGTAAAAATAAATGGATTGAGTTTTTTTTTTTAAATCAGAGTGAATGACGCTTCAGAGCTCTACAGGATTAAGATTTGCAACCTATAATGGACAGCAAGAAGTTAACCATCTTAGCTTAGAACAAGGGGTTAAAATGGGTAATGAAGATGGTGCCATTTCTCAGAAGTTCCAAGTTGCCTAACACAGTCATGCACCATATAATGACATTTTGGACAGTGACAGACTGCACATACGGTGGGGATTCTATGAGATTACACAGCCTAGTGATGTAGTTGTCTTAGTTTGTGTGAGCACGTTCTGTTTGCATGATTATAGGTCACATTACACATGTCCAGAACTTATACCCTCTGCTAAGTGACAGATGACTGTAGTTACTTGCCTGGCCTTTGAATACAGAAGAGCACTTTGTTTTACCTTAATTGTTTTCCTAAACCATGACTGGTTTATATGACTTTTAAACTTCTAATTACTAATTAGGGTTTTTTCATCAAATATTCACAAAACAACATTCATGATCTTTCCACACACAGTTACAACAATCAGTAGGATAACCTCTCTTCCAAGATGGCAAATGTCTGCTTTTTTTCTTAGAGATGTAGATTTATGTCCTTTAAAATTGAGACCCTGGCTGAAGTTCCACTAAAAAAACGGTCTCTAATAATTCTCTGATTCTTTTCTGAAACATTCTGCAAACTTTTATGGGGGTTGCTTTGGCATGGCCAATATTTTTTCAATGGTGTCAATGTTTTGTGCTTACCTATTCCTATTAAAATTATATATTTTTGCAGTTCCCAATAAAACTCATTGTATGGTATGCTAGAATAAATCTCCAAATCTCCCCAAAGTGCTAGAAACTTTCAGATATATGTCCATTAAATTTTTATTTCTTCAGCAAGTGGCTTGTGTGCCAAAATATGCATTTCATTGCTGAAATGGTCACCAGTCCTCAAAGCTATGGTAAAAGCCGTGGAGGAGAACGGAGCTGCCCATTGCTAGAGGTCTATGTCCATTGAACTGGGAGTGCTTATTCTATTTTTCCACAGGAAAACCAACTGAAGTGGTTGCTCACCTGTGTCTTCCATCCCCCAAACACATTGGGCACTTGAATTACATTAGTTCAATTGAAGCTTTTAACCCAGGAATAGATGAGATCTTTTTTCTCCTTAAAATGGCTTAAGGTTTTTACATATTTTCAGACTGCCAATACAGTCAGCTTTCCTTTCACCTTGGAATAGTGGATCACAAACCAAAACTAACAAAAATGTTTTCTGTTAAAGCTATGATGAATAATTTCTTTACTCTGGTGTCAAAGAGAAAAGACAAAGAGCCTATGGGTCAAAGCCTATGGGGTAGGGTAAGAGTTGAAATTCATATAAGAACTTTTGAGCAGGTTAAGAGCGTTCATGCGTCAAGCTATCAGAAAATGGGATGAGTAGACTCAGCGGGTAGGAAGTTCTCTATGTCTGGAGGCACTTTTACTGTTTAGATCAATGCTTCTCAAAGTGTGGTCTCTAGACAAGCAGCACCAACAGCAGAGGGGACATGTTAAAAATGAAAATTCTCAAGACCTGCTGATTCAGAAAATCTGGAACTGAGGCTTAGCAGTCTAGGTTTTAACAAGCCCTGTAGGTGATTCTGACTCCTGCTAAAGTTTAAGAAACACTAGTCTAAACTAGCAGCTTGCAAAAACATTGCAAAGAGAATTCAACCAACAGATGAGTAGCTGGATGGATGGCCATCCAACCCTGTAATTCCATGAGTCTTACAGGTTCTTTGCATTATTTCCTTTCTGCAAACGAGGAACCAATGCTCAACCAACACTCAGCCCTGACCCCTGGGCAACACTCTGGATTATGTAAAGGGAACTAAAATACATTACACCACGGTTACACACCCTGATATTACAATGGCCAGAGGAGCTTTAAAAAGCAAAATACCACCCAAAATTTTCAGAGATGGAGACCAGACCTATTTTGCACCACGTACTTTCACACTAATTGTCTCATTCAGTCTCCACAATAATCTAACAACATAAACGTTGCCATCACCATTTTTACAGGTGAAAAGGCTTAAAGTGATTGTCTTGTCCAAATTTACAGAGTCAGTAAATAAATGTGTGATGAGGATTCCAATACAAATCTACAGGGACTCAGTACCCATATTCTGTCCCCTCCAACCACTACCTTCCTTCTATCCACACCAACGACTTTCTGATGCATGGGGTTCCCTAGCCACCAGCTGCCCTTGGACTGCCTGGGTCTTGTCACTGCAGCCCTCTGCTGGTGCCCGCGCTTTTCTGCTGTTCCACCACTCTGCATTACCCTCTATGAAGTCCTAGTAGAAGTACTGAGTATTTCATTCTGTCACAAAGGTGCTTTCAACCAGCTCTTCTCACAACCCACCATCCATGAGCAGAATAAGAGGCTGCCTTTGGGCTGGGATATGAGGGCAACCAAGAAGGCCCTTGTAAGTCAACTAGGTACTAGTGGGTAAATTCATTTTTCAATCAACTAGCTAAAATTTTCTTCTGCCAAAAAGGAGGTCCACTCCAAACCTATCATGTCCTGGCATCCTCTATGTAGGACACCTATAAAAAGTTAAGCAACAAATATACCACTTACAGTAACTTTGTTGCTCGATTTAGGTTTTTATAGGTGTCCTATGTATAGGACTCCAGAACAAAATGGGTTAAATTAGTAGCAGCCAATTACATCTGGAGAGCTTGAAAGCATTAATTAGAACTTGCTAATTAATCTCTTCCAACCTGAAATAGGCTCTCAATGTGAAGTAGAGGAACAAAGGGGTAGAAAGACCAGGGCTCTTCCTAGGAGGACAGGATTTGAAGGAGGTGAGATGAGGAAAAAGCAATGGTCCTAACAGCCAAGTTGTCATGGCAAGTAAAAAGGGCCTTCAGGCAGGGGCCACCCAGGCAGGATGGTGTCATTATCTCTGCATGGCCTACCATGTGACGATTTTGCTGGGGAAGCACTCTGTGCTCTGGTGGTTTTAGTCAGGGTCTGAATTCAGTTTCAAACAGCACAAGTCTCGGGAGGTGACGCACTTTGGCCAGGCATTGGCAGAGCCAGGGCCAGCTCCCAGGGCTCCTGTCTTCCTGTTTTCTAAAGGAATGTGACTTAACTTGGAATTAAATCAAAATCAACAGAAACTTGTGAAAATTAAAGAAATCCAACACATTGGTGGCTACACGAATTTGCTGGGGTAGAGTATAAAATACTTGCTAGAGGACCAAGAATCTTCAAATTTGTAAAAGGAGGGCAGCTGCAAAGGTCTGCTTCTGATCACTGTTCTGCAGGGGCATGAGGGATGGAGGGATGGAGCAGTGACAAGGGGACAACAGGGAGGTGTTTTCAAGGTGCTGCGCAGGCTTCCAGCTAGCTGGTCAGTTGCCATTGTTACTAAAGAAACAGCCACAGCTACAGCTCTGCAAATTCCTTTGAAAGTAGGTCCTCAGGACCTAAGAGTCCATGATAAAGGAACTTAACAGGAACAATATCTGTGACCCTTAGAAGGGAAGCAACCAAGGAGCACCTGACATTGCCTCCTTAAATGCTGCTTAAGCTCATCCTTGCTGGTTCATGAAAACACATTTGAATTATAAATGCCTGTTCTTTAAAAAGGATAAAAAATACATAACCAAATGTCACATGTGTACTCTATCTAGACCCTAATCCAAACAAAACAACTGAAAACAGACATTCTTGAGACAACTGAGAAAATCTGATTATGCTCTGTGCATGGTCGATGATACAAAGTTGTTTTCATCAAGTGCAATAATGACTTTGTGATCTTTGTAATGTCTGAGCATTTTAGAACACGGAAGGACATAGAGGTAAAAATGACATGATGTCAGTTTCTGTTTTAAATAATTCACCCCCAAAAAGGGCAAGGGAGAGAATAGATGAAGCAAATGTGGCAAGATCTTAATAACTGCATAAACATACTGTGCTGTATGCTTGAAATTTTATAATTAGAATTTTCTTAAATAAATATATCTATCCTATATACCTAGATCTCTCTACCTATATATATGTGTTCTTATAATTACTCCTGAGAGCAATATTTGTATTGAGCTTAAAGTTTCATTGCTGGTAAGAATGTTAGACCTTATCCAGTGTACTCCATCCATCTCTGTGTCCCAGATGAGGGATCTGTCACCCCCAAAGCTCTTCCAAGAGATCCAGCCAGGACTAGAATCTGGTTCTCCAGCCAGAGTTCCTACAGCAAACAGTCATCAGAAACATAGAAAAATGTTGCTTTCTAGTCCTTGTGTTATAAACTCAGACAAGGCACATCACCTTGATTATTTTACAGAAGTGAATCTGGTCAAGGGCCAAAGGAACACCTCATTTGCTCGGTCCAAGTAAATGTCTGCATGAGATGACTCTCCCATTCTCTCCAACTTTCCCCTCCTTCCCCACACTCTTTTCCGTTACTTTCTCCATCCCCAAGGATGCTGCATCCTCTAGCCTCTGGCCTCCTTTGCTGTTCTTGAGCTCATACCACACTTGGAGGCATCTGTGTCCATTCTGCAATGTCTAGCCTCTTCAGTTGAAATGTCCCTTAGCTTCAGAACTCAGCACAATGCAATCATGAAGTCTCTCCCTCCTCCAGCAGAAAGTATTGCCTCCCTTCTCTGGACCCCCAGCCCATATACTGATCCACTTCCTTCTTTATATTAGGCACCTGAAATCCTGCCCTTGCAATGGTCTACCAAGGGCATCTAAGACACCAGGGCAAGAACCAGAAGAGGAAAGGAGAAAGTCAGGACAAAAGAGGCCCATGTAGAGCCAGGCAGTGTCACCCAGGGTTGTGGCTGGCCCCAGAAATGGTGAGGAAGGGAGGGGGTAGAACGTTGTGCAAAAAGTCCAAACATGATTGATAAGCGGGCAAAAGGAAGCTGAGATATTCCTAGCTGTGAGCATCTGGATCTTAGAGGAGCCTGCTGGGAGGGGAGGGCTGGTAGGCTGGCATTGACAAAGTCGAGTTAAGCAGCTCAGTGATGGTCAAAGGCACAACACCAACCAGGCCCTCAGATTGGGAAGCTGTAAGGGTCAAACAGGGTGTCAGAGCAGAGACTTGGAATGTGGACAAGTCTATCCCAGCAGAGAAAAGTGGGCATGAATAAGGAGCTCAAGCCAGAAAGCCAGGCAAGCCAGCTGGGCAGGCAGGGTGGGACCTGGAGGAAAGAGGAAAGCCCCTGGCCAGGGCTCTCTGGGCAGATGCCCTAGCCCTGCTCATTCCATTCTGATTTATTAAGCACATACAGTGAGCCAATGGTAGGAATGCAGGATGCATTAGCCAGGGCTCTCCAGAGGAAGAAGAAGGATGTCTACATTTATATTTGCATATATACATATTCACATACACACATCTGTGTATATATGTATCTGTATTTGAGGGGAGAAAGAGGGAGGGAGAGATTTATTGTAAGGAATTGGCTCACAGGAACAGGGAGGCTGGAAAGTCTAAATTTTGCAGGGTGGAGATGCAGGAGAGCTGGTTTTCTAGTTTGATTCTTAAGGCCGCAGAGTTCTCTCTTGCTAAGGAGATGTTCTTTTTGTTCTATTTAGGTTTTCCATGGATTGGATAAGGCCTTCCCACATTATGGAGAGCAATTTATTTCACTCAAAGTCCACTGATCAAATGTTAATCCCATCTACAACACCCTCTCCAGAAACACCCAGACTAATATTTGATCAAATATTTGAGCAGTCCATGGTCCAGTTAGGTGGACACATAAAATTAGCTATAAGAGGCAAACAGAAAAGGTCTCGACTAACTACAGAAATTGGAAGAGGCAGACAGGCCTGACAACTCAATGAATGACACATCCGGCAATGGTTGGGAGAGAACTGGGCCTGGAGCTGGAGGGGCTGGCCCAGAGGAGACATGCTGGGGGTCTGATGGTAAATGAGCCACTTCAAAAGCTGTTGAAGAGGAAGAATGACCTTCCGTGTCCACCACTAGAGCCCAGACCACCCAGGTTTAAGTCCAGGCTTACCACTTATGAGCTGAATAAGCTACTTCACCTCTCTGTGCCTCAGTTTCTCCCTCTGTAAAATGAAGGTAGTAGCAATATCTAAATAAATTGTACCATCTGAAATCAGCAAGTTAAATATTTGTGAAGCATAGAGCTGATGTGCGAAGTCTGGTACAGAGCTAGTGATGTCTGTCACTAATCTTAAGCACCAGAGCAGTTTAGATATTGTGTTCCACGCATTCAGAAAAGTTCAACCTGAAAGTTTTCTTCAGACAGTACAAAATGAGAAGGGACTTAGCCACATAAAGACTCTCCATCTTACACTTTAGTCCCAGATTTTTTTTTAAAAAAAGACAAATCTGTTTAGATTACCTAATTATTTGTCATCTAAGGTTTCTTGTTGCTTTAAGAAACAGATCCACGTCCCTACCATGGCCTCTGAGGCTGCCCACTTTGTTCTGGATGTGTCTTGGCATAGACTTACCTTTTGCCTCTCTCCTCCAGCATCCCCAGGCTTGGTTTTTCCAGGCTTCCAAACTGTCCTTTGGGGCCTCTGCAGCACTCTCACCCTGCTATAGTGTAGCACCCTTGGGGTCAGCCCTGCCTACCTGCCAGCTCCTGTCTACCATTTGGGGCTCAGTTTTAAGGAAATCTCAGGCTAGGGGCATAGCTCATTGGTAGAGTGCTAGAGTGCTTTGATAGCATGGGCTTCCATCCTCATCACTGCAAAAAAAAAAAAAATTAAAAATTAGTAAGTCCTGTGAGTCATGCTCCTGCAGCTCAGCCCTTCTCAGTGAACTGGGTGATAGAACTGGAATTACACATTCATACACGTTCAGTCATTGTCTGTCTTCCTCCTCACTGAGCAAGCCCCTAAGATCAGGGACCAAGTTTACATAGTTCACAGCTGATCCCTTTGGGACCCAATAGAATGCCAGGCACATAGATATCAACAACTATACGTTGAAAGGATACCATAAATCTAGAGATGACAAATTTCAGCTCTCAGACAAGTCCAGCTGATTCTTAGTGGCCACCTGAAAGGCTAGGTTGAGGAGAATTTGGCAGCTCTGTCATATGGTAGCTGTCTTAGCCCTTTTGTGTTCTTTTAATGAACTACCTATGCCTGAGTAATCTATAAACAACAGAAATTTATTGCTTACCCAGCAAGTTTAGTGTCTGGTAAAGGGACATCATTTCCCCTTTTAAAATGGCACCCGTTGCTTCATTCTGCAGAGGTGACAAGTGTTGCATCAGTACTTGGTGGGAGGTATAGAAGGGGTGAGTATAACGCTCCTTTATAAGAGAGTAACTCAGTCATGATGATGAGCCCTCGTGGCCTATTCACCTCCTAAAGGCCCCACCTCTTCATTCCACCGCAATGGCAATAAATTCCAACACAAATTTTGGAGGATACACAATTAAGCCAAAGTATTGGGTGAGTGTGACAGTGTCATACCATGAACAACACCTGCCATGGTGCTGGGGGAGGAACATACACACCTAACATCCATCAATTGATCTGCTGAGAGTTAACATTTTGTGTAACACTCTAACAGGTTTAATAGCAAACAAATAAAAGAAAAAAATATGTGAGTAACTCTTACCTGAACAGGTAAAAGCTACTACAACCACACTTAGCCGGCAAAAAGCAAAGAAGCCAAATTTTCCCATCTGTAAGATACATGCTTCATTCATCATCCTCACACCACATCTCGTATGGAGCCATGAATATCACTTAAGGTCTATGTGCAAATACTGATTTTTTTTCATCTCCCTTGTAGAATCTTGTGCCATCGTGAGCAATAAAGACTTTCAATTTAGGAACCTGCCCCAAAGGACACCAACCAACTTAGGAGCAGGTCGTAGCTTCGAAGGGCAGCCGGGGTGGTGGACTGGAAAACGGGTAATGGTTAGTTAGAGCCATACTCTCTGGAGTTATGTGAGGGTCCACAAGTTACTATCCAGTAAAGAGCACCAAGTAAACAATAACTAGGACAACTAGTATTCGGTTTGGCAATTTGTTGGTTTCTGCCTATACAGGCATGAACAGCAGGTGTTACACTTAATGACCTTGGGTTGGCTATGTCAGAGCCCAGGAAAGAGTCTGACTTTCTTTTTTTAAAGTGAGAGAGATAAAAGAAAGAGAGAGGCAATTTTTATTTAGTTTTTCAAGTGATTTTCGTTCCTCTGACACTTAGTTGTGTACTTGGTGCTGGGGTTTGAACTCGGGTACTGGTGCGTGCCAGGCAAGCGCTGTAACCGCCGAGTCACCATTCTTAAACAGATGTAACAAAGGTATCATAGAGGAATATCATTGCAGCATCGATTGTAAAAAATAAAAAAGTGCAATTACATTAAGTTGCCATTAACATCAGATTGGCTAATTGAAAAGCAAGTGTAGAAAAGAATGATTGCAGTTTTGAAAAGAAATTAATAAAAATCTGCGTGGGTGTCCATACGCAGATGTGTACATGCAAACACAAACTGTTTTAGATGTGTACACGCACATTCGATGGATTTGCACATGACACAACAGTGGTGGTTATCTCTGGGGAAATTTTATGTATTTTTATATTATTTGAATTAGTTAGCAAGGACAAAATATTATTTGAATTAATAAGTTTGTGAATGAACGGATGAATGATATAATCAATTAAAATTAAATAAGGAAGCTTTAAAATTGATCAAGCAGACAGATAATATTTGCCACAAAGGCCAACACTGAGCTATCGAGGAGAGGGTAGGAAAGGTGTGAGTGCAGGGAGATAGGAATGGATGATTCACCACTGGATCAGTGAAGTCATTTCAAGAGGGTGCCAAGCTCTTTCCTTTGGTCACGCCCTTCACAGTGTCAGACTCGGAATGGCCAAAGGAAGGCTACAGCTTCAGATTAAGAACCCATTCTTACTCAAATGTGCTGCTACAGCTGTACAGAGCTACAGAGCTAGAGGTCACAGGAAGGAGAAGGCTGCTCTGGCGTTGGTCCTGATATTGAGGACATAAAGGGTTGTTCCCCAGATCTGGCTCAGTAGGAGACAACAGGTGTTCCTGAGATGTTCTATGAGGAGATTCAGTGGACAGAGAGGGAAAGGGCATAGAAAAGATACGCCAAAAACATTGGAGATGGGACAGCCACTGAGTGGATTCCAAATTGTGTCCCAACAGGAAAGCTACTATAAAGATTGCTGTTCCTGGGACAAGCAGGAGAGGCTACCGATGTGGATTGTAAGTGGAGGGGATTTGAGGAACTTCACGGAAAGGATGCTAAATATTCTCAGCTTGTTTTAGGACAAGATTGGGACCTTGTGGTGTTCCTACATAGTACTGCTAAGAGTTAACATTTCATGTAATACTGTCAGGTTTAATAGCAAACAATGCAAAAAATGCGAGTGACTCTTACCTGAACAGGCAAAAATTGCTACAGCTACAAAAGCAAAGAAACAAAATTTTGACATCCATTAGATAGATACATAGTGGGACCTTTGTACTACTATGTAGCTATAATTTACAGCAAGAGGCTGGACAAAATAAACCCATTTTTTGTAAAAAGTTGTATTTTTCCTAGTTACAAAATTTGACAAACATTTTGCAAGTTTGGAAACTGAAAAATCTCAGTGAAGAAAGTCATCCACTGCCCAGCGGTCATGCACAGTTGGGTATAGATCCCTCCAGCCTCTTATTTCTATGAACAAGTGTGTTTTCATCAAACTCAGAGCCATACAGCACTTACTGTCTTGCAGCAAAATGTTTCCATTCCGTCGAATCTTATACAACGTGAATTTTAATAACTATGCCATGGTATAGGGAGACTATAATTTGTCTAGTAGCCTCCAAGTATTGGCTATTTATATTGTTTCTTCCATAACTTACAAAAATATTAATCTTTACACATGCTTCTCATTGTTCTGGAGATTTCCTAGGTGAAGGAGACATGAACAAGTTTGCAGTTTTCCCTTGCTATAGCCCATCTGCTTTCCGGAAAGATTCATGAGCACTTCTGCCCATAGGCTAGCCAGAGTTTCTCCTCCCATCCTTCCACACTCAAAATGGGTGGTAACTTTTGAGCGTGGAGACTCAGAAGGGAAACTTAACAGGCAGAAAAGAAAATATCCTATTTAAACGACACTTTTCTCCGATTACTTGGGAAGTTGCACATTTTCTATGTTCTGATCCTTAGATGGCTACTTATCATATCCTCTGGCGCAGTGAATCTATGATTGGGACTGTGTCAGATATATCCATTCATTTTCTTTTCTTATAAATCTTAATCTATTTAAATAATAGGTTGATGCATGGTTAAAACACAAATATCTTGCCAAATATGGTGGTGCACACCTATAATCCCAGCAGCTCCCGAGGCTGGGATAGGAGAATCATGAGTTCAAAGCCAGCCTCAGCAACATAGTGAGGCCCTAAGCAACTTAACGAGACCATGTCTCAAAATAAAACACATACACACACATATATGTATCATACATCATATATGTGTGTGTGTATGTGCTGGGGATGTGGCTCAATGGTTAAGCACCACTGGATTCAATCTCTGATGTAAATAAATAAATAAATAAATAATTTTTTTTCTTCTGTTATAGCCATACAAAAAATTTACCAGGATCCGTATTTACATTTTCCTTAAGACTGGGCTCACATCTTTAATAGGAGACTTTTAGATAAGAGAAAGAGGATGAGACTTTATGTGTTTTCTTGCTTTCATTATTGTAATGACACGGTTTCGTTTATACATTTGAACTACGTTATAGCATTTTGAATGCCAGTATGTAGGCATCATCCAAAACCAGCAGTTCTCTTCAGCTATTTATTCTTTTATTAACAAGATTGCCTCATTTTTATTCTAAAACCATGTTTATTTAATTTCACTTTTATTGCCAATGTAAATTAAATGGCTGCTTTTCTTTGCATATATTTAAATTATATTTTTGAACACTTGTGTGAAAATATTATAAAGTCCAGCTAACGCTAATCAGGTCCACATTTCTCAAATTCTTATTTGTAATAACATTGGTTAAATATGTATATATATGTGTGTGTGTGTGTGTTTTGGATCGTGTCCACAAGGTTTTAGTAAGTGAGAAATTGGCCACAGGGAGGCAGAACTGGATATTTATATCAATCTGATTCTTTTACTGAGTCGTAGAAGTTCCAACACAATATACAATTCCCATTCATCTTCAACAACCATGCAAATATTTGTGTCAAATAACATAATCAGAAGGCATGTATGCATTTATTAGGTGTTGGTATATTTTTACACACGGCAAACTTAGGAAACCGAAGAGAACTGACCTTGTACATTGAAATGCTTCAGTATTAACTAGATCAAGGCTGGATAATTCCTCTCTCTTGATTTATTGTTGCTGCATTTTAAATGAATACTTTATTGCTTCTTTCTTGTAGTAAAATGAAACTGTAATCACATGTTACTTTGTTTTTCTTTTGGGTTTTAGTTAACTGTGCCAAAATGTAAGTGAAGGCCTATGTTTCCACCTGGCCTCGAAAATTATCCTTATGGATTGGGCCGGTCAACTATTATATTTTCAAGAGTCAATACCACTTATCCAAATGGTTCATAATAGGTCTGCTTACTAAACAGGTATTGCATGAACACTTGGAAGTAGACAAGCTGCAATTAATTCTAAGATTAGGACTTGCAATTTAGACCTGCACTGTAAGTTTAAAAAAAAATGTGAGTTTTAAATGTAAATTTAAAAAAATAAAAGGTGGGAGAGAAGCTCTATATTCTGCCATCGTCTGGTGAAATAGCATTCCCTTTCAAGTTTGATTTTTATAGTAATTTAATCACCATAATTGGTAGGCAAAGAAGAGGTGATTTCTGTAATTCTTGTGGGTCCAAAGCCAAACAGGTGTGGTTTTTCGGTTCTCCTAAAGTGATTTTCCACATTGGTCTTTAAAGGTGGTATTTTAAAGCCTGTTTTCTGTGCTCCAGAGAGAGATGGCTCTCCTTGGAAGATGAGAGGTGGTGCCCACAGAGCCCAGCTCCTCAGCAGAACTCTCCAGGCCCTGTCTGCCTCTCCTGACCCCAGCCCACCACCCACAAAAATCCTGCTCTCTGGGGCTTTGGAAGAAGCGTGAACATTTTCTGGCTCTTAGTTTCCTCATCTATAAAATGAAAGGATTGGATAAAAAATCTAGAATCTCTTCCAGCTGTAAATTCTATGAATTCAGTATATTAAAATCCCACAATTTATATGATTACATTCTATAGATTTTGATATTATAAAAATAAGCCCCCCAAAAACCCATTAAAGTTTATTAAAGGTTTTGCTTTAATAGGTATGAATTAGTGCTGGAGAGATGGCTCCATGGTTACAGTGCTTGCCTGGCATGCACAAGGACACAGGTTTGAACCCCAGCACCACATACACAATGAAGTGTTGGAGCAATGAAAACCACATGAAAAACTAAAATAAAAATTGATTCTCTCTTTCTTTTTCTCTCACTGTTCCTCTCTCTCTTTAAAAAAAAAATTATGTAGGGCCTGGGCGGTGGCTCAGCAGTTAAGCTTGCCTCTCATGAGCAAGTTCGGGGGTTCAAACCCCAGCAACATGTACACACAAAGTGTCGGAGCAACTAAAACCACAAGAAAAACTAAATGAAACTGATTCTCTCTTTCTTTCTCTCTCTCTCTCACTGTCCCTCTATTAAAAAAATTTAAAAATATGTGCAAAACATTCAAAGTAAGACAGATTTTAATGTGTGATAGTCACTACAAGAATTATGCATAAATGTTTGTATTTAAAATAATTTGAAATTGGTACTTCTTCTCAGTAGAAACTAAAAATCAATCTCCCTAAACACTCAAGTTATTAATGAAATACTTACCGGGATGTGGAATAAGCAGTTTTTCATTTGCTGCTTCAAAACTATAGTTTAATATTTTAGTGTGGTTTATAGGGATACTGAAATTTCACACTTCATTATTTTTAGCTTAAATAATACACCACATTTATTATAAAAGAAATTAAAATTTTTAATGATGCATGGGTCATTTAAATGTTCTCTGAGTTTATCTGTTTAAAACATTTCCAACCCAACTGCTTATTATTTTCTGAAGTAATTTCAATTTAAAACTCCCTAACAAGGGGCTGGAGCAGTGGCTCAGTGGTTATGGTACTTGCCTGCCACGCATGAGTACACGGGTTCAAACCCCACCTCCAAGTACACAACCAAGTGTCCGAGCAATGAAAGTCTCATGAAAAACTAACTAAAATTGATTCGATCTTTCTCTCTCTCTCTCTCTCCCTCACTGACCCCCTCTCTTAAAAAAAAAAAAAAAGAAGCTGCCTAATAAGAGTAGACACCAAATCCAAATAAATCATTTCTCAACAATTCTTTCTATCACTTTAGATAGTAAGTCTGGGAACTCAGGCATATCACAATGCCCTGCATCCCCTCCTCTTCTGGGCTCCATAAAACCAATCTATGCAACTGAAAAATCATATCAATGATTATCTTCTAGCTATTAGACTGCTTTCTCTTTTTCCTACAGAAAAGACTACCTTTAGTGATCTTATTAAAATGTAAATCCTGATCTGGGAATAGATCTGAATTTTAATTTTTTTTTTTTTTTGGTGGTCCATAGAATTGAACTCAGCATCTCATGCATTCTAGGCAAATACTTTTCCACTGAATTACATTCCCAGTTTTTTAAAAAATTTTATTTTGAGACAGTATCTCACGAAGTTGCCCAGGTGAAGCTCAAAGTTGCAGATCCTCTTGCCTCAGCCTCCCCAGTGGCAGAGATGATAGGCTTGTGCCTGGTCTAAGCCTTAATTTCTCTCACTACTCAAAGACCCAAAGTCATCAGCATCAGCATTACCTGAGACCTGGTTGGAAATGCAGAATCTCAACCCATTCCAGAGATACTGACTCAGAAACTGCATTTACAAGACCCCCTGATGAGGAGCATGAGTGTTAGTTAGTGCTTGAGTAACACTGATCTACTTCAGTGTAGAGATTATTTCCCAGTGGGTCTTGGTCAGTTCTAAATTTCACTCCACACATACTAGTCTGAAAAGCTTGAAAATCCCTTCCAGAAAGTTTGACCACAATCCAAAGCCAGCTGAAACAACTGTTTCTCTGATATCATACCAACTTCAATAGTTACCATTCAAAAGGGAAGTTGGAGCAATTTTTCCCCTAGACCAGTGGCCCTCAAATCTGTCTACACATTAAAGTCACTTGGAGAACTTTTTCAAAAGAACAAAACTTAGACCATACTCTGGACCAATTAAATCAGACTCTCCAGAGCAGTGGTTCTCAAATTTTGTGTGCATCTGAATCACTGACGGACTCATTAAAATGCAGAAGGCTAGATCTCACTTTGACTCTGATTTGGTGGGTCTGGGGAAGGACGTGGCTATCTGTATTTATAACACATTCCCAGGTAATACTAATGATGTTTGCAAGTTACAATTGGAGAGCCCCTCTTCAAGGAGTTGGCCTTGAGTACTGGTATTTTTTCAAAGCTCTTTCAGAGAATTTAATGTGCACTCAAGTTGATAAACTCTATTCTAGGAAAAGATGAGTCTATGAAACAATCAGATTGGTTCCCATACATCTTGTGAAATCTGTTTCATCACCATAAATCACACACAAGCAATTTCAGCACAGACAAAATGTGGTTCCAAACCTTCTTGGCAAAATGTAACGTTCACTTAGGGTTTTGTTCAAATGTGCACTATTTTCTACTGGACGGCAGATGATGTGCCTTGAATACACCTATGTTCTCCCAGGTACTTAGCACCAAGGCTAGCACATAAGACATATCCAATAAATGTAGAATTAAATCTATTGCCCACCTAACACCAAGCACCTGGAGATGAACACATAGTCTGTTGAGAAAAGGATGTGATTGTAGGAAATTTTCTTTTTCACCAAGCTGCCTTGATAGCATACGAATGCAATGAAAACCTCTGAATGTTGCCATGGATATTAGACATATAAATTGGCTTCTCACAATGCATTCATGTAAATGCAGTAACATCCATGGGAACCAAAGTTTGAGAACTAGCATCACTCTGGGAAGGTAGAGAGCATTCACAGTTCAACGATCCCCGAGGAGATAGGGAAGAAAACGTTGAGTTAGGTCAGTCACTCTCCTTGTGTGAATGAATTGAAACACTTAAAAGTTTAAAAAAAAAAAGTAAGGGGGCCGGAGGGATGGCTCAGCAGTTATAGTGCTTGCCCAGCATTCGCAAGTACATGAGTTCAAACCCCAGTACCCCATGCACAACAGAATCTCGGAGCAACAAAGGCCACGTGAAAAACTAAAATAAATTTGATTCTCTCTCTCTCTCTCTCTCACACTCTCTCTCTTTAAAAAAATTAAGTAAAAGGAATAGAAAATATCAAAAAGTCAACACATAGCTGGGCACACCTGTAATCCCAGTGACTCCAGAATCCGAGGCAGGAGGATTACAAGTTCAAGGCCAGCCTCAGCAACTTAATGAGTCCTTGAGCAACTTCGCGAGACCCTGTTTCAAAATAAAAGGGGGGGGGCAACGCTGGGGACATGGCTCAGTGGTTAAGTGCCCCTTGCTTCAATCCCCAGTACCAAAACACATCATATACAAATGGGTCTAGATAGATTAGGAATAACTGAATAATTGTATTTCACTATCAAAATACAGATGATACAGATTCTGAATTTGTTCTTATAATATGCAACATGCAAATTCAATTTTAAGAAAATTTCGAAGTCAATCAAACCTATTAGCTGATGTGTGTATACTAACTTACCCTACCTCCTAAACTTCAGGAACATGATATAGCAGGATTGCAAAGGCCATCTTTTTAATATAGAATAAATGTTAAGCAACTATGTTTCAGTTTGAATTGCATAACAAATGCTAATGAATAACACTTCCTCAGGTCTTTAGGCTGCATGAGTAGAAACAGCCAGTATTTCTCTATGCTTTTGAGGATAAAACCAAGAGTACGAGCAGCCCTCTCTGATAGAACATTCTTCGAGGATGGGAATGTTCTGTAACTGCATTGTACAATATGACAGCTACTAGCTACTTTGGACTATTGAGCAATCAAAATGTGGCTGGTGTGACTGAAGTTCTGAAGTTTTTAATTTATTCAATCTTAATTAACTTACATTTAAATAACTACATCGGCTGGTGCCTAACATAGTGAAGCTCCAGGGATAAAGAATAATGCCTGAACAAAAATGTTTTAGCCCCTCTTTCTTTCCATAAGCTCATAACCATGTTCAAATCTTCCTCTTGCTCCACTATTTGCATTCCCCAGCTCAAAAAGAAGACAAACCTAAAAACTGCACCAGTGACTTTCATATAGAATAACCACACAAAGACTTCCGATGTGAAATCCACACTCTTTGAAAAGCCACAGACTTCCTCACTTTTATAAACAGTCCAAAGCAAAAGCTATCACAATGGGCGGCAGCTTCAGTGTTTATAAATCCCAGCCTTCTTCATAGAGGGGGAAAAGCCCTGAAGTCCAGATTTCTTTACAGACTTACAATTGTGCCACCCAGTGGCAATTCGCTTGGTTGAATTTCTGACTGCAACAGCAGCCTTCTGATCAAGGAAGAATCCTGCGTTGTGGAGATGCTAGGCAGCGAGACGCAGATGATGACAGAAAGGCGACCTAACCTGTCCACTCATGATTTTGTCACATTTATTTCCATTTTAACTCAATCCGTGCTTTGTCTCATAGCCTGTCTTAGAAGAAATGGAAAATAACGATCATCTCGGTGGGTTACTGATTGCGTTTAAAATTCAAGAAGATTCTCTCTGAACTCCTTCAGCCCAATATGTTTATATGACGAGAAACCTGTTTCCCACTCATCAAATTTTATATAAAGGTGTTAGTTGAGTCTTTGCCTTTGATTAAGAATTTTTAAAAATAGAACGTTTAGTGAGCCAGAAACATTTGGTAACATCATTTTCTGAGGATTTAAAAACACTTCAACAGAAAATTAAATGCAGATGTATAATTTGAGAGTTCATGAATCATCAGTTTATGTACATTTATAATTACACTAAACCTAAGTATTCCAAAAGCCACACTAGTCTCTCTGGCTATTGCACCTAATCCTTCTAAAAATAATAATAATAATAATAATTGAATGGCATTCTAGCACAGACATCCCTCATTGTCCATGGGGGATTGGTGATACTAAGATCTCTCATATAAAATGGTACAGTTTTGCATATAATCCATGAAAGTCCTTCTGTATATTTTAATCATCTCTAGGTTACTTATAGTACCTCAAATCGCGCAAACATGATGCAAATAGTTGCTATCTTGTGTTGTTCAGTGAATAAAGGCCAGGAAAATGTCTGTGCATGTTTAGTACAAATGCAATTCTTTTCTTTCCTAATATTTTCCATCCATGGTTGGTTGATCTGTGAACGTGGAACCCAGGGATATGGAAGGCCACACACTGTCAGGACACACTGCTATAGAAATGTGTGTGGGATTAGAGGATTTTATGTTCCAATGCAGAATTTCCGGTCATGGCGGGGAAATGCTCAGTATGAAATTCAGGTAAGATACTTGTAGATGTAGATTCTGAGAAGTTATAGAAACTAAGTAATCAGCATCGTTCAGCATTTGTTGTCATTTTGACGTGAGTGGACAGCACACCTTGGGCTGTCATGATTCAGGAGGGCCCAAGTCTGTGATAGCTTTGGCAGAGAATCTTCCTGGAGCTCAAGATTATACAAATGTAACTCCAGGGGACATTTTAAAGTGACAGAAGCTACAAATCTTTTCTGAAACAAATGCAGGGAGAACAAGCATAAACATAAGGAAATAATGTGACTTTAGCACTGGTCCAGTTGGCACGAGTTGATACTTTTGTTGGCATTACTAGCAGAAAGACAAAGACTGAAGAAACAGAAAGTCTTGAAGGAGACTTAGAGAGCTGTGTATTGTGTACCCAGATCTGCACTATGGAAGTAATGCAAAGCCATTTGTCATCTCCTGAGAATTTTTGGATCTTCCCAGAAGTGCTATGCTCCCATATCCCTTGTCATGCCTGGAATCCATTCTCAAGGACAGTAGAGACTTGACAAATCCTTCTCTGGATACTGTGACTCAGTCCTTGGTTGACTCCACCGCTTACTGTCCTTGTGACTATGAATAGTCCAACTATATTCTAAGCAGATATAAGAGGAATTCAGAATCCTGATGAAGGTACACATGAATTTCTTTGGGTCCTGGAACAAAGCTAGGATAGGTAGAAGAATGAGGTTTGGTCCCATGTGAGGCCACCTGTAGGTTCTGAGTGTAAGTAAAGAAGAGTTGGCCCTCTCTATCCACGGGTTCTACATCTATGGCTTCTGCATTTGTGGATTCAACCAATCTCGGAGCAAAAAATTTGAAAAAAAAATTGCATCTATATTGAACATGTTCAGATCTTTCTCCTTGTCATTATTCCCTAAGCCTAACAACAATTTACATAACATTTGCATGGCATTAGGTATTACATGCAATCTAGGAATGATTTAAAGTATAGGGGAGGTTGTGAGCAGGTTGTGCAAAAATTACACCAATTGATGTAAGGGACTTGAGTGTCCTAGGTATCCTGGTTGGGGATATCCTGGAGAAAATCACCTCCAGATCCCAAAGGACAACTTTATTACAAATGCAAAGAATTGAGGAGAAGGACGGTCAGATACGGCCCACTGTAGACTTTGGGCATCCTTCTTTTTCAGCACTTATCTTACAGCCTAGTGATTTCTCTGTCTGTTTCTCTGTCGCCACCAAACCAAAGCCTTATCATTCTCAAGGTTTTTTTCCTCACACCTAAGATAATCCCCGACCCACAAAAGATAATCAACAGGACTGCAGCTGTGGCTCAGTGGTTACAGCGCTTGCCTTGCATGCACGAGTCTACGGGTTCGAACCCCAGCACCATGTGCACAAGCAAGTGTGGGAGCAACAAGAGCCTCATGAAAAACTAAGTAAAATTGATTCTCCCTTTCTCTCTCTCACTGTCCCTCTCTCTCTTAAAAAAAGAAAAGGTAATCAACAAATGTTTGAAATGCTTTAAAATGAGGTGAAGCCCTGCCATCTGGATTTTCCTGGAGCAGCATCATTCCAAACCTCGCTCTCTCTTCTCAGGCTACATTCTTTTTTTTTTTTAATAAGTAAAATTATTTTATTTTATTTTTTTATTAGAAGTATATAGAAATACAGTTGAGGGGGAAACATTATCAAAACATTAGCAATCAACGGATATAAACTTTGTTACCCAGGGGAAAAGCCAAAACATGGATAACCACCTTGGGTTTTACCTGTTGCAGTTTCCCCCAGAAGAACTCATGCGTTAAATGGGTAGTTCGTGTGAGATCAGGCTACATTCTTTGTTCATCAATGAGTAGGAGAAGTTTATCAACAGCATAAAGCATTCAGAATTTTGTGACTAAATAGAAATATAACTGCAATATTCTGCAAAAGTTGGTATAGCTGGACCAGAGAAAATACATAAAGCAAAGAGAAAAGCATTCAAGACCTAGCACACTAGCAAGGAAGAAAGGAAAGGTGATAGAGAAGAGGATGGAGAAAAGAAGCGGAGAAAGGTGGGAAAATCTCATTTATGAAATTCATTTTTTAAAAAAAAATCTAAAATATAATATTAGCAAATAACAGTGCTTTAAAAGAATTAAGTCATAACCTAGTAGGCCTTAATTTGAGAAGTGCAAAGAATGATTCAGTGTTAGATGATCTATTCGTTTAATTCACCATATTTTAGACCAATAGAAAAATTTGCATGATCTTCTCATGGAGGCTAAAATTATATTTGATAAAAATCAATGTCCACAACTTTTTTCTATTGTGGTACAATAGATATAGCATAAAATTCACCATTTAAGTGTACATTGTACATATACCACCATCCATCTCCAAACTGAAACTTGATACCCACTTCCACCAGCCTCCAGGCCCCGGAAACCATGTTCTGATTTCTGTCTTCATAAATTCGACAACTGTAGGTACCTTATGCAAGTGGAATCATACAGTAAGTGTCCTTTTCACTGTGCACAATGTCTTCTAAGTCCATATAGATGGCGGCATGCATCAACATATCTTTCCTTTTTAAGACTCAATAATATCCCTTCTCATGTACATGCCACAATTATCCATTCATCCATTCGCAGACTGTTGACTGCTCTTCCTTTTAACTACGGGAATAATGCTGCCATGAACACAAGTTTACAAATATCTATTCATATCCTTGCTTTCAGCTCTTTTGGGTGTATATCCAGCAAAGGAATTACTGAATCACATGATAATTCTATGCTTATTTTTTTCAAGAATCAATATCCACTTGAGTTTATTTATTTAAAACCCTCTTAATTAAAAGAAAATAGAACAGATGAATACTTCCTTAATGTAACAAAATATTCTATCTCAATTCAGAAGCAAGTATTATGTTTAAGGATGAAAGTAAAATTATTTAGATCAACAGCAGTTTCAAAATGACCAGTAGCCACTACAACTTCTATCATATAATATTGATTTGGAAATATTGTCCAACTCAAATAAGAGAAGAAATAAGAGCATGTGAAAAGAGATCAAATTTTCATTATTTGTAGATGATATGGACTGGAAAACTCTAGAGAATCAACTAAAGAACTATCATGTGCTGGAGAGGCTGTGGGAAAAGAGGAACACTGTTACATTGCTGATGGGACTGCAAACTGGTTCAGCCACTCTGAAAATCAGTGTGGAAACTCCTCAGAAAATTAGGGCTGGAACCACCTTATTTATGACCCAGCTATTCCACTTCTGGGTATTTTCCCAAAAGAGTTAGAATCAGCATATTATAGTGATGTGGCTTCATCAATGTTTATAGCAGCTCAGTTTACTACAGATAGACCATGGAACCAACCCAGATGCCCCTCACTGGAAGAATGGATTCAAAAACCTTGGTGCATATATACAATGGAATACTAGTTGGACGTTAGAGAAAATGATTTTATGGCTTTTGAAGCCAAATGGATGGAGATGGAAAAAAATTATGCTAAGTAAAGTATCCCAATCTTAGAGACTCAAGGGCTGAATGTTTTCTCTCATTTGTGGAAGCTAGAATACATCTGAAAACAGTATGTTAGATGGCTAAGCTAATAATAACCTCAAGATGTATGAATTTTTACACAAACAGGGGGAACCTTGCCTAGGATACCTGGAGATGTAGGGAAGGGGCAGGGAGTGGGGAGGAAATAGGAAGGATATCTAGGAGACTGGAGGGAGGGAGTATGGGGAAATCAACTCAGAAGGAGATCTCCTACCTTCACAAGAAGTCCATTTAACTCAGGGGTTCTTTTGGGGGAAACAGAGAACCATAGGGAACCCAAGGGGGAAACCTGATGGCATGGCATCAGCCTTGGCTAACTGTGTGAATACACATTGGTTCTTGATTGTTTGATGATGATTCCCCCTCAATTGTAAGTCCATACACAACTAAAAAAAAAAAAAAAAAGAAAGAAAGAACTATCATGGAAAAAAGAGAATGCAGTAAGATGGCTGGGACAGCTATGAAAAGATTTAACACAACAGCCATGAGTTAGAAGAAAATGTAAATGTAGATGTTATAAAAGAAAAAGAAAAATGAAACTCAAAACATTGTTCAAGTAAACTTATTAAAATAATGGTGTAAATTAAAATAGTAACCATTCCGTATTTGTCAAAGGGTTTTCCGTCCATCTCTCCATTCATGCAGTAAACATATGCTGTACATCCACCCATGTCCTTTGTGTACCCTGTGGGAGGTTCTAGGGACAAAACTCTAGACTGGGGGACTAAGTGGTTATGGCACCTGCCTGGCACATGCAAGGACATGGTTCAAACCCCAGGACCACAGTACACAATCCATGTACACCACAGTGTGTCAGAGCAATGAAAACCACATGAAGAACTAAATCAAATTGATTCTCTTTAAAAAAAAAAAAAAGAGAGAGAGAGAGAGTTCTGGATTGCAAGACAGGAGTTCTGGATTCTATCTCAATCCGTTCTTGATCCAACTGCTCCCCCTATTCCTTGCAAATCACTTTTACATAATTTCCCCCTCACATATTTGCAAAAAACCAAAAAGTCTATGGGCTAACAGGAATTTTTATACATGTTTGGTGAAAAAGCAAACTGAAACAACACCAGGGAAAGGAACGATTCAATATTTATCAAAATTCAAGGTGTATCTACCTTTTGACTCAGTAATCCCAATTCGAGTAATTATCTCCATCAATATGCCAGTATATAAGTAAAGTAACATTTATACAAAGCTACCCATTGCACATTGTTTATAAAAACCAAGGCAGGAAACTGGTTAAATAAATTATGGTGCCTCCACACAATGGACTAACCAAGGGTCATTTAGAACAATGGGGACCTTTCTCTTTGTGCTGATATGCAAGAATCTCTAAGAAATATTATTTGGAAAACCATTCAAAACAAAGTATATGTGTTCCATATTAAAAGGGGAACCAGAGCTGGAGACATAGCTCAGTGGTACACTACTTGTCTAACCTGGGAAAGGCCCTGGATTTTATCTCTAGCACTGCAGGAAAAAAAATAAAAAAAAAAAACAGAAAACAAACCAACTGTTGATTTCTAGCATATAGAAATGCAATCGCCTTTACAATGAGAGAGAGAATGTTTTTGCTTTTATATGTATTTAATATTCTGAAAGACATACAATGGATAAATGGGGGACAGTGTATACCTGTAGAGACTAGAATGGGAGGGAGAAGGTTTCCTGCACTGTCGTCTTTGTATCTTTCTCTGTTTTTCCTACTTTTCTGATTCTTTCTTTTTAAAATTATTTTCAGTTTTAAATGATTTTCTTGCGATGCAGTCTTCACAAGTTGCAGAGGCTGGCCTTGAACTTGTGATCTTTCTGTCTTGACCTCAGGGGCAGCTTGGATTACAAGTGTTCACCACCATGCCTGGCTAATTAATTCATTTTTAAGATGTATCTACCCAGATATTGACATAAATTCCAGAAAGAACTTGCAGCCATAGTCAGTTGCTAAGACTGCAATTTTAGGTTAAATAAATTCTTCTAACTGACTTTTTCCAAACTGTTGTCAAGACAACCTCCCCTTTCTCCACAACATTGAGAGAATTAGGTGTCAACCTGGCATCTAGACAGAAATAGCTGCTGAATTCCAAACATGGATGGGTTAGGAAGGCCATGAAGTTATTGTTCTTATAGGCTCATGTAACACCTTGTAAATAACTTCTTGCCCAGTGGGGGCTCAATAAATGTTGCTGACTCAATCTGTCACAGAGTAGCAGTATTAACACAGAAGGACCAACTGAAGTCATTTAATCAGAAAATCAATTTCATTTTCTTGTCATGGGGAAACTATTTCTGCTAAGTTGAGAAAAATGTAGAGGTAATTATATTGTGTCAAGGACTCCATTGGAAAGCCAGGAGTTAAAATGGTGTGAACAAAACAGATGCAAATCAATTCGCTTTGCATTACAGTTGATGGTGTTGGGTACTGGGCACACTTAGGCACATATGGAAGTCATGTTTATTATTTTAAGAATATAGTCTCACTTTACAGTTCTTGACAGTCCAAGTCCCACTTTGTATTGCATTATTTTTCTTAATTTTTGTGCAATTTCTGAGCCAACATTTGGCATTAGGGTTACCAGAACCCGAGAATAGTTGCTAAGTTGCTTCCCTCCCCCTGCACTTTACCTCTGTGGTCCTAAGACCAGGATTGTATGAGATATTAATCTATGACCCAACCACCAAATGGATTTTATTGAAGCTGCTGTAATTCCACCACCAGAAAACATGACAAATAGCCAACATGTCGTTGAAGATTTATGATTGGTTTTGAAACCCATTATCTTTTAGGAAATATTGCATAGCATGATTCACTGAGTGGTAGCAGGTTCATATAACCCAAGGTTTTTCAGTATTGATTTCACAGAGTTGGTCTAACAAATCCGAGTGTCTGTGCTTTGCTGGACTCACACGATTAAAACCAAAACCAGCTTCAGGGATCATTAGCAAAAAATAAATGTGCCCGGCAAGACTAAGAATCTCAAACCAAGCTCTCCATGCTGAGAATAATGCAGCCCACATTCTCCTCTTAAATTTGGCTGAAGGCAAATTCAAGCAGGTTGATTGAACAACCAGTTGGCAGGCTGCTCTCCCTACTGGCAAATGAAATGGAACCAGTTCAGAATCACACAATATGGGAATCTGAAGTACCCTTAAAGATCACCACTCCCAATCTGTCTCTTATGATAAACTGAGGCTCAAAGAAAGGAAATGACTCTGTGGCCAGGCTCGGCCCCTCTGCCACACCTAACAGTTCTGCTCATATACATTCCAGTGACAGCAACTCAAACGACCATAAGCACAGATAGAGCAAGGCCAACTGCTGCTATCCGTCCCTTTCTTTTCACCTGGGGATAGCCTTTTGATTTGTCAGATGAAGATATCCAACATTCTTACTTATACTTGGAAATGACCATGGAAACAGTTCTAACTCAGGGTTTCTCAACCTCAAGACTGTTGCACATGGAGCCAGACAACCCTGTGCAGCGCGGGGCTGTCTTGTACCTTGCAGGATGCTTAGCAGCATCACTGGCCTCTACGCCGTGGGTGCATGTGACATCTCCCCCTGCCACCCATCACCCTATCAGTCACAACAAAAAAATGCTCCCAGACATTACCTAATGTCTCCTGGGTGGGAGGCAAAATCAACCCTGGCCCAGGCCACTGCTGAGGATTTCCTGAAGTTCTCAGATGGCAATCCTAGGACAGTGGTTCCCCTATGTAGGAAGCTTGCTGGGGGTAACACCAACGCTGTGTGCGAGGAGCAAAGGAGGCAAGTTGGGCAGAAGGAAATGTTGAACAAGTGTGCAGTTGTGATAAAAGTGTCCACAGATCCCTTGGGGAGCTCTGCAGTCCTTCAGGTTGTCCCAAATCCAGGTGTGGGGCTAAGCCCTCCTCTTCCTTGACCTTGCCAAGGCAGCTCCTGTCCATGGAGAGACATTCCCAAAGAAAAGCTCATAGTGAGTAAGTATCTCATAGTGTCCACTATGAGAAGAGAGGAGCTTCCTCTGCTTCAAGGCCATGGTCATGAAAAACCAAATTTGGCCAAGCACAGTGTCACATGTCTGTAATCCCAGCAACCTGGGAGGCTGAGGCAGGAGGATAGCAAGTTTGAGGCCAGCCTCAGTACCTTAGTGAGTCCTTAAAAAGTTTAGCAAGATTCTGTCTAAAATAAATAAAAAATACTGGGGATGTATTTCAGTGGTAAACTGCCCTTGAGTTCAATCTGCCCTGGTATTAAAAAAAAAAAAAAAAAGACTGAACTTGGCTGGCAAGAATAAACTGCTAGATGGCTTCCATTTTGTAATCATGATTTTCTTTCATAACCCATTGCTGTCACGGTCCAAGAAAATTGAAAGAGCTATTTCTGACCCCAATTATTTTTGAAATGTACCTAATTTGAATGTGGTTTTCATAAATTAAGTCTTACAAGTTAGGGGACAAACAAAGGCCCAGGGCAGGGACTCGGTCAGCCAACTCTTCAGGGGTACAGGCTCCAGCACAGCTCAGCCTCTGTCCCTACCTCTGTTCAGCACCGCTGCAAATAGTCCCAGGTCATATTCCAGATAAGTCTGTACTCACTTCCAATGAGCCAAGGAACATTTGCCCTTTCAGAAAAACCCTTTCCGAATGGTTCGATTTGCAAGTTGGCCAGATGCCCTCTTTACCACCAGCCTGATGCTTAGAGACGCATTACCACTTTGATCTGTTTGTTTCTATGGCACCTAAAACTACATAAATAGCCTATCAAACCGAAGCAGGGTGTAGAAATGTTTGCTTTCGACTTTTCTCTCTACTAAGAGCATAAATTATGCGATGGAAAGTATAGAGACATACTTTGTCTGAAGCCACACAGTCCAGGTAATGGAGCAAGAAATAGAAAACAGGCCAATCTGTTCTTTTGCCTTCAGTCCAGCTCCCCAGCATCGAGGGTTCCAAGATGCAGGCAAAGAGGGCATTCAATTTTTACTTGAGGCTGTAAATCAAGAAAACTGCAAATCGTTTATGGTTAAATGCTTGGGATTAAAAAGGAGAAGGACAACTTCAAGAAAGAGAGAGAGAGAGGGACATTGAGAGAGAGAAACAATTTTTATTAGGTTTTTCATGTGGCTTTCGTTGCTCCAAAACTTGGTTGCGTGCATGGTGCTGGGATTTGAACCTGCGTATTTGTGCATGCCAGAGAAGCGCCGTCACCACCGCGCCACCACTCCATCCCCGAGAAGGATAACTTTTAACAAAGCTTCCACATGCAGAGAGAAATTACTTCAATAAACAAAAGGGAGAAAAAAGGAAAATGGTATAGCTTCAAGCCTTAAGGATGAATGTGAATTCTACAGACAGTGGGGCAACGTAGGGACACACATGTGCGCACAGAAAGCTAAAGTTGAGCGTATACTATGCCGGACATTGTTCAAAGCACTTGCAATGTATTGGTTCACTTAATGCTCACCATAGCCAATGGAAATATTATTTTACCCATAACACAGGTGAGGAAATTGTCAAAAAAAAAATAAACAAGCTGCTCATACATGGTCTGTCGGCTAAGGAGTAGCAAAGCAGGGATTCAAACCTAAATCTCCTGACTCTAAAATCTGCACTTTTTACCACCATGCTACACAAAGACAGCTTCCTTGCTAGAAACAGGACCCACTGCATGGTCCTATTTCATATCTACGTGACCTGGGTGGTTGCACCTGGATCAACGCTTAGCTAGACAGCTTTGCATCGCTGTGAAAAAAACACCTGATAGAAATCAACGTAGAGGAAAGATTTATTTTGGCTTATGGTTTCAGTCCATGGTCCCTTGTCCCAGTTGCCATTAGGCCTGTGGCAGGGCAGCATATCATAGCAGAAGCACATGCTGGAGGAAAGATGGTCACCTACGTCAGCCAGGAAACAGACGGGAGAGAGGAGTCAGGGTTCCAATATCCCTTTAAAGGACATTCCCCGACCCCAGTGACCTTACTTCCTTCCACTAGGTGCCACCTCCTAAAGGTTTCACTGCTTACCAATGGCACCACCAGCTGGTGATCAAGCCTTTAGCATACGGCTTTGGGGAACATTTCAGATCCACACTATGACAGTACTCTACTGTCTCTATCATGAAATTCTTAATCATCAGAACAAGGGAGCCTGTATTTTTATTTTGCACACTGCGCCTGGATTTATGTCACTGGTCCTGGATAGGGAATACTGATTAGAAAAAATCATTCCTAAAGAACTTTACCTAATTTAGACCATCTTCCTTAATTATTTGTTTTTTTTTAATTGAATGCTTCTGCTTTTGTGTCTGTCGTTGGTACTCTTTGGATATGATTGAATTTCCACAAGTATCTTAGAATAATTTAAGCTTATAAAGATTTGTTTTCCCAAAAATTTGAATTCTAATGAACTAAATTGGTAATGGCTTCCCCATCCCGGACACTAACCTCTCTATTCAGCCCTAGACAAGGGCACACGATCGTCCAGAAGGCAGGAACCAGACAACCTCTCCAGGTTCAAATTAGGGTCTTGTAAGGACTGAAGAGGAAGGACCGGAATGGTCTTCAACAGACAGCTTGTCCACACTGTCTCGATTCAGGGTTAATTTAGTGGTCGGGGAGGAGTAAAAACTGGCCCTTCATTAGAAGACCAATGCACTGAGCAATATTTTCCTTCCCAAAGTTCTTGAGCATGTTTTGTCTGTGTGTTTGAGGGACTTGGGTGGTACCCCAATACACATGGACAGAAAGAAGTTAGTATATACTTAATTAAAAGTGAAAGCAAAAAAGGGGTTGTACAGGGGAAAGTATGCCTCCCTCTTACACAAAATGAAAGAATGCATTCAACAAAAGATACAGAATAATCTTTCAACCATGAAAAAACTGTGACTGGTCTGGGACTTAACCACAGAACGGACTTTTTTCATTTATAGCAAAAGCCCATATGAAGGTGCCCCACAGGGTCTGAGATCAGAATGGCATCTTAAAAATAATATATTTGGATCATATTAGTCATTTTATTTTTGGTAGGAATGGAAGTTTGAAATGCAAATCAAACATTCTAGTAACTTTCTCTCATTCCCTCAATAAACATTTGGATTACTTCTATTCTAATTTCCCAAAGAATATCCTTTTAATAAAACACTTTATATACATATAAGAAAAACTTTAAATAAATTAAAAAGAGAACCACAATTAACATTTTGGTGTATAGTTTTTCAAATATTCTGTTTTACAGAACAATATAAAATACATAATATTTATTTTATTTTAACATACAACATATATATGATCCATGAAATTATATGTTAATGAATATATTTCTACAACACCATTTTAGTACCTACATAATATTGCTTTGAATGTATAAACCATGATCTATTGTGCCAGTCAAACTTAGACAATAATTTTCACTCCTAATATACTATTATTGTTTATTTTGCTGTTATTTAAGTTACAATGTGACAAATCTTGACACATATCTGCAATTATTTTCTTAAACATGTTCCTGGAAATGGGATTGCTGATGGAAAGGACATACCATTTCTAAGGTCTTCAGCCTTTGACCTGAAGATGAGTGAGAATTGGGTATCATCACTCTGAGCTCAGAGCATTGATCCCTCCGAACTCAGAGTCCGTAACAATAGCAATTATATAGACTTGCACTGTCAAGAGGAAGGCAAACCGGAATACATGCTTAGCTAGGTTGGGACACTTGTGCGCAGGAGGTCCTTGGGCAGTGGTTAAGGAATACCAGATTTCCCTAAATGTGCCTCCAACAGGAAGGTTCACGGCTGACTGCATAAAGCAGGATACTCTAAGTGCAGTCCGGGACCACAGCATGAAAACCATGCAAGAGCTTGTTAGATGTACAGAATCTAGAACTGCTCCAAGTCTACTGCATTGGAATCTTCACTTCAATGATGTCCCTGGATGTTATTCCTGCACACATTCTGGACCCTGTTATTTGGAAGTCCTTTTTCGAGTTTACAGTCTCCAGCCTCTGTCCTTGGTTGTAAGAACAGAATTAGAAACTACCCTAGAAGCCTTGCAACAGAAAGGCAAACTTTTAAACCCTTCCCGTGTGCTGTGTCAAGATGCTGATTAGTACATCAAATGAGCAGCCTTCACCAAATAGCTTCATAATCCACAGGAAAAGGGACATGCTTGCACATTTCAAGATAAGCTCAGTGGAAGCCGAGGGACATTTGCTCTAGGGATGACCCTGGCATAACCCTGTGATTCAGACAGAAGATAAGCCTCTAAATCCATGCCTGGATCAGCTGTTCAAAGGGGATTTGTCTCCTCCATTTCTAATTGGTCTCCCGCTGTCTACTGAGCAGGTGGCTCAGGGGAAAGGGAAGGAAGTGACTCTTTGAGAAGGGAGATGGGGACGGTTTGGGGCTTGGTGATTGGGTAGAGGAAACTGGAGGAGGTGGGAGGAAAGGAGAAAGAGATGGGGAGATAAGTGGGAAACAAGAATTGTGGGAGGGCAGGGACTCTCTGTCCAAAGTATATCAGCTGCTGGGTCCTTCGAATAGCAGTCTTGTTTATTTCAAAGCCAAGTTCATTTCTGCATGGTGAAAAGGAAGGAATCCAAGGTACACACAAAGTGTATCCTAGGGTTGGTGACCAGAGACAAAGTGATCTGACACCACAGCTTCTGATATAAAGTGTTCCTTAGGAAACAAAGCAGGGAGGGTGAAGTCAGCCCTCTGCAGAGCTTGTCTGTCCCTCCCGCTGTACAACCTCTCCCTGGATTAACTCAGGTTTGAGTAGAACAAAGCTAGAGTCCACCTTACTATATGCTGAAAAATACAGGCATTCAATACAAACATTAATCTGGGACACTGTTTATTTCCTAATTCAAATATATCCTGTCCACCAAAAAATCTGATTTTTAGAGGGAATTTATAGAAAGTCATTTCATTCCAACAACAACTTCCAAGAATTGCTACCTGCAGTTTACTCCACTGTCAGGGCTGACACGTGTGGTTTAGGCAGATGTGCACTTTAGAACAGGGCGTGACATGGAAATAGACATACACAACTGCCCTGGCAATGAGGAGGAAACGAAGATGAAATCAAGACGAGATGGCTATATTCAAGAATTTACCACATGCAGCAGGAAAAAGGATCTAGGAAAACCCCACAAATTTCCTACAACCTCTGAAAATGGAGACTAGAAATTTTAAATCCACTTGCCCTCATATAATTGCATCAAAGTTGTTTGGGACTTCATGAACCATTTTTAATATGATTTAGTTGGACATTTCAAATTTCTGTTATTTTTTAGCTGCCTGTTTATAAAATTATAATTAACTGGATTTTTATGATTATTTTTAGATTTCTTGTGAATAAATGAGATTTTGTTGTCATTTCTGTTTTGAGGCAAACAGAGTGAAAGAGAGATGGAGGGAGAGAACAATCAGTAATAATGCTCTTTCTTGCAGAATTCAGGACCAATAGTCATCTGATAATCCATCACCAGATATTTTTATAAAGGGGAAAACTCACTTTGAATTTCCTTTGTATTTATTTTTAAAGAGTGAGAGGGACAGTGAGAGAGAGAAAGAGAAAAAGAGAGAATCAATTTTATTTAGTTTTTCATGTGGCTTTCATTGCTCTGACGCTTTGTTGTGTACGTGATGCTGGGGTTTGAACTTGGGTCCTCGCACATGGCAGGCAAGTGCCTAAATTCTTTTTCCCTAAATTAGTCTAACAGTGATCAATTTGGATTTCTAGCCTACAGGCAAATAAATTTTGAAACAACCGATCTTAAGAGTTTGAAAGCTGTCAGTTCATTTTGATTACAAACTTATTTTAAAATACTTTATTTTTTTAAAAAAATCTTATATCTTTATTCCATGCCAAATTAAAAAAGAACCCAAACTCAACATGAATCTTAGACCTAAATGTAACATTTAAAGGTATAAAATATCCTAGAAGAAGGCATAAGCATAGATCTCTGTGACCTTGGATTAAGCCATGATTTTGTAGACATAATCCCCAAAGCATAGGGGGGAAAATGCTAATTGGACTTATTTAAAATTTAAAATTTTCAGCTTCAGAAGAACACATCAAGAAAATGAAAAGACATTCCACAGAATGGGAGAAAATATTTCATATCATATACCTGATAACAGACTTCTATCTAGAATATTTAAAGACATTAACAACTCAGAAATGCAAAGATAAGTAACCTTACCAAAAAAATAGGAAAAGAACTTGAATAGAATTTCTCCTTAGAAAATATACAAATGATTGATGGACACATGAAAAGAGATTTAGCATCAGAGCCCATTAGGGGAATGCAAATCCTAACAATGATGAGATTTCACAGGTATCAGGACGGCTCTAATCGAAAAGATGGGTAAAGACCAGTGTTGGTAAGAATGTGAAAAATTCCACGATGAGGAATTGAAAAATAATGCATCTGTGGGGCAAACAGTCAAGTAGTTCTCCAAAAAGATGCCTTGAAAGCTTAAACATGAAGTTAAGCTATGACCCATTGTACCACTTCTGGGTGCACACCTAAGAGATTTGAAAACCTATTTCTACACCAAAACGTATGCACATATGTTCATAATAGCCAAGAAGCGGAAACTACCCAGACAGCCGTCAACTCAAGAAAGGATAAACAAAATGTGACATATCCATAGAATGGAACAGTATTTGATCACAAAAGTAAATAAAATATTGATACATGCTACAACATGGATGGACTTTATAAACGTGGTTACATGTAAGAACAAGACATGAAAAGCCACAAGTGGTGTAATTAATTCTATGTCCAAGAAATGTCCAGAATAGGCACATCTGTAAATCTATAGACACAAAAGGCAGTGTTAGGGGTTGCCACAGATTACAGAGGAAGAACTGGGAGGTTACTGCCAACCAGTCTAAGGTCTTCTTGGCATGACAAAAGTGTTCTGTATGCTGGGCATGGTGGTGCACAACTATAATCCCAGTGACTCAGGAGGCTGAGGCAGAAGGATCACAAGTTCAAAGCCAGCCTCAGTAACTTAGTGAGGCCCTAAGTGACTTAGACCCTGTCTCAAATAAAAATAAAAAAACACATAGGGATGTAGCCCAGTGGTTAAGAATCCTTGGCACAAAGAAAGAAAAAATGTTCTGTTTTAGGCATTGTTGACATTTGCATGATATATGAACATACTGAAAGCCACTGATTGTACACTTTAAAAGGACTAATTTTAAGTGAGGTGAATAATATCTCAATAAAGCTATCATTTATTTTTTTAAAAGTAGGTTCATCTCAGAAAAAGAAGAACATAATAGAATAACATTACCCCAAGACTCAGCATTCAAAAATTCCACTGTAAATATTTTTCTTTCAAAAAATGAAAAAATGAATAATTTGTCAATGGCTTAAAATTGTTCAAAAACCCCACCAACAACACACTCAAGTGAATTCCATGTGGAAATGATATTGCGCCTAGCAGACCACGAAGGCTCTTGCATGAGGTATCAGTACATGCTCTAAAATGAAGCCTCCCCAAAAAAGTGTGCATTTACACACTGAAAGATTTAGGAGTTATGAGCCCTGGCATCTGCAATTTATTCTTAAATTCTTCAATAACAATATTTGTAAGGTTAGTAGAAAGAGATGAAAAATATGGCAATGATAATCAGCTGATCTAGATTAGGGGTGTACAGTAGTTCATTATTATACATGCGATTTTTCTCTAGAGCTTTTTTCCCAGAAAATGTAAGTCTTTTTTTGTTATTGTTTTGTTTTATTTTTATTTTTTAAGAGGGAGCTACAGTGAGAGAGAGGGAGAATCAAGTTTATTTAGTTTTTCACATGGCTTTCGTTGCTTCGAGACTTTGTTGTATACTTGGGTTGTGGGATTTGAACCCATGTACTTGCACATGCTGGGCAAGCACTGTAACTGCTGAGCCACCGCTCCAGCCCCATTTTGTTTTCTTTTAATGAGGTGAATTAACACTCTTCCTTAGCACTGCCAACAGAGGCCACAGTCATCTCCTACCCAGCATCAAGCCTGCCTCAGACTCTTGTGAAACCCAAGATTGTCAGAAAGAGGACCACCACTGTGTCCACATGAAACATAGCTGGTGGAACCTGGGTGGTAGTGACAGCAGGAGCGGAGGTCTTCATGCCCAACCCTGCATATAGGAGCAATGAGAAAACAAAGCCCGTGATGATGGTTTCTGGAATTCCTGGTCCACAGCATCAAGTGGCCTGGGTGCTGCTGATGTGCTGGGCTTGCTCCAGGGTTTCCTCCAAGCCACATGGAAAGAGCAGCCCAACTGGTCATCAGAGTCACCTCTCACAATGCCAGACTGTTCCGCATGAAAACTCACATGCATACAAAACCATAAGAGCTGCAGAAAAGAAAACATATCAGATATAGCAGCTCTCATTTGGCGCAGCCTAATGCAAAGTCCCTACATTTACTATGTGTTTCACCTGTTACCTGAGAGGTTACACAGGTGCAGCAAGCAATTAACCAAAGGAGGGTCCTCACCACACTCTTTCCCATCCTGGTGTCCGTGTGAGTGTCTTCAGGATGGGTGGCATTTAAAGAAAACTTCCTCCCCTAACCATGGTCCTCACCCTTGCTTTGGTCATCTCTGCTTACATTTGGATTTCTTCTGTTCCGAAATTATTATCATTTTTTTGTATTTTAAGAGAGAGAGAGGGACAGTGAGAGAGAAAGAAAGAGAGAGTCAATTTTATTTAGTTTTTCATGCGGCTTTCGTTGCTCCAACACTTCATTTTGCACATGGTGCTGGAGTTCGAACCCTCATCCTTGTGCATACCAGGCAAGCACTGTAACCCCTGAGCCAACGCTCCAGCCTCCAAAATTATTTTTAAGTGGTTAATCTTAGTTATACAGAATTTATTTTGATATAAGAAAATAGCCCAAATGATGTCCACTAAACCGGTAGTGAGAGGATGAAGAGAGGTGGAAAAGGATCCCTACCTACGTGTGTGCGTGCCTGCGTGTGTGTGTGTGTGTCTGTGCTGTTCTGATTTATACTTTCATCTACATAAGTATGTACTACTCTTCTAATTTAAAAGATGTCTGTCTAAGTGAGATGAAATTGCATGATTACCTGATCTCTGTAATTTGCTTTAAAATATTTCAGCAAACAATAAAAATGGGAAAATTAAAGAAATGCAGAAAAATCTTAATAATTATTGTATCTGAATGATGAGCATGTGGCAATATTGTACTCTGATTTTGTGTGTGTTTGAACTTTTTAAATAAATTTTTAAAAACCGTTGGGAAAAATACTATTTTTAAGAGCAGGAAATGAGGGCAAAGAAAAATTAAAAGTTATCCTCTAAAGTATGTGAACAATCATGTCATCATCTTACTTTTGAAAAATATTTAAGGGCATTGGTAATGCTTCATCTACACCAAGGGAAGCCAAAATGTTTCTGTAAAGGGTCTGATGGTAAATATTTTACCTTTACAGTGCTCAACTTTCTTCCATTACTACTCAGTTCCACCATGGGGGTGCAAAAATTGTCATATATGACGTCTAAGTGAATACCTTTGACTGTGCTTCGATTAAACTCTACCTACGGACACTGACGTTTGAATTTCAGATCATTTTCACATGTCGCTAAATGTTAGTCTTTTGATTTTTTTTCTACATTTTTAGAATATAAAACTATTTTTAGCCCATGAGCTGCGAAGGCCCACATTTGTGGACTAGGTTGGGGCCACAGGCCATATTTTGCTAACTCCTATTGTGTACAGCCTGAAAACCCTTATTTTTTATGAATGCATGCAAAAATGTGTATATAACTTATCTCCATTAAAAAGCACCAGGAGGAGTTAACACAACATGTGAACAGCAATTATCTCAGTGTGATAGGGTCGTAGGAGATTCTTATTTTCTTCATTATATTTTTCCAAATGGTTTGCAATTCACGTATATTTCTGATAAGTAATGTTTTCAGAGGATCATTTCACCATCCTCTTTGAGAGGAGAGTCAGGAAGCTAGAACACAGAGACTAGGATCCTGCCCATCTGTCCTGACTGTCTTCTGCAGTCCAGATTGGATTAAGTAACTTCTGAGGATTTCCTTCCTGTTCTGGGATTCCACCTCCCCACACAATCAAATGCCTGTAACATAATTCCCTTCAATTTGGAAAGCAATCCTCTCTTGCTTAGTCCTGAAAGTAAATTTCCAAAATTAAGTCCTGTACTATGAGGGGCCCCCCTCCCCCTCCCCAAATCTGGGCAAATGTGATTTGCAATCTTCCCTGGTGTTCAGGGAGCCAGGCAGCCTCCCTTCTACTTCTGTCAAACCTCTGTCTCAAAGTGAAAAACGCAGTATTAAAAATAAATAAATAAATAAATAGAAAACCACCCCTGGGAAGGCCACAAGGGGGCGGAGAATCTGCAACCCAAAGAAAAAGCAGCTGGGCCCAAGATCACAGAGAGAACACACGATTTTGTAAATCATCCAGTTGTCTAAATCTTTTTCAGAAACCAAATCAATATTATTATAAAGACTTCATTTTATTCACAGAAAGTTATAATTTGCAAAATTGAGCATGCCTTTTTCTTGGAGCTTAGGTGATTTGGATCTTTCAAAAAGGCCTAAGCAAAATTTTTTTTCATGTGTCCCAGACTAAAGACCCTGGAACACTCACACATGTTCCTTTTCAAAGAGGGAGATATTTTTTTCCCTAGCTCACAAGCAACTAGTGCTTTCTGGTTGTGTTTTATTTTGTTGTTGTTGTTGTTGTTGTTGTTATTTTTGTATGTAGCGAAACAAAACCAAATCAAATTTGAGGAAGAATATTCCTGTCTTTAAAATTTACCAATAAAATATCCAGGAATCAAACTGAAAAATATTAGGGATATGGACAAAGGAACCATCACTAAATCTGTTGAATAATGTTAATCATTCTAATAAAATAGTCTCATGTTGTTACAAATTTGAAAGTAATACAAAAATTTAACTTTTGCCATTTCCAAGTAGCAAATAATAAACAATGACTAATAATTGTACCTAACACTTATTTATTGTTTTTTTTAAGGAGAGAAGGATAGTGAGAGAGAGAGAGAGAGAGAGAGAATCAATTTTTATTGAGTTTTTCACATGGCTTTCGTAGCTCCGACACTTACTTGTGTACATGGGTGCTGGGGTTTGAACCCATGTACTTGCACGTGCTAGGCAAGTGTCGCAACCGCCAAGCCACCACTCCAGCCCTTTGTACCTAACACTTATGCAGTTATTGATACAAAAGAAAGAACTTTTTATGTATTTTTATATAATCACCCCTTAGCCTGGATGTAAACAAAGGTATTTCCTATTCCATTTTTACAAGTGCAAGAACTCTTCTGCCTACCTGTTTCTCACCTGGATGTTCTTAACTCAGAAGGTCTCACAATCTTCCCACTGTCAGAGAGGGAATCAGCCCAGGCTTTCTTATATTAATAAATTTAAGATTTCTTCATAAACACGAACAGACAAGCAGGGCTCCCAAGAACAACCACGCTTGAGCTCACTGCTACCTCCAACTTTCTGCTTCTCTTCACAGAGAAACTCCTTCAAAGGTTCCATACATTCTGTCTCCAGTTTCTCTCCCTTGTTCTTTTTCTCTGCTTTAAGCATGTAATTTTGATAAATAAACATTACATGAAATTTACCATTGTAATCATTTTAACTGTACTGCTCATTAATGTCGATTATATTCACAATACTATGCAGCTGATCTCCTGAACTTTCTTCTCTTGCAAAACTGAACTCATACCAATTAATCAACTCCCATTCTCCCTTCCCCAACCACAGGCAACCAACATTGTCCTCTGTCTTTCTGAATTTAATTATTTTAGGTGCTTATTTTAGATAAGTGGAATTATTTTAGATAAGTGGAATTATACCATATATGTAACGCTGTGACTGGCTTATTTCATTTAGCATAATGCCCTCAAGTTTTTATCTATGTTGAAGTATGAGTCAAAATTTACTTCCTTTTTAAGGCTGAGTAATATTCCATGCATACACAGACCACATCTCACTTATCCATTTATCTATCAGTAGCTGTGTTTGCTTCCACCATTTGCTTACTGTGAATAGCACTGTTATGAACATTTGTGTACCCCATTCTCTCCTGAGCCCTCCCTGATTGGGTTTTCATCCCACATGCCCCGCTGAGACTTACTGAGGTCCCCAATGTCCTTCATGTGCTATATCCCCTGACTTTATTCTCCAGTGTCCCTTGACCTTTCAATAGCATTTAACGTTCCTTAAATCACTTGCCTCCTCTGGTTGTAGAATATCACAATTACTTTCCTGGTCCTTTTCTGGTTCCTTCTCATTTTCTAAACTTTAGAGAATTCCCAAGTTTAATCTCTAGACCGCTTCTCTTTTACATTTCCTCCCTAAGTAATCTTACTCAGTATTAAGCCTTTACATCCCACCTCTGCACGGACACTCCCAAGTTTGCCTCTCTATCCTAGATCTCTCCAAAACTCCAGACAAGCATATCCAACCACCTCCCAGCCACCTCCACTTGGATAACTAATAACATTAAAAGCTTAATGTATCTGAAACTTAGCTTTTGATTTTCTCCCTCCACATACCTGTCTGTCCGCGGCCTCCTCATGTCAAATCATAGCAAACACATTCCTCTAGTCTTCAGGACAATTTGTGGTTATTCTTAGTTTCTTTCCTTATTTCTTTCACCTATCCTACGCCAGCCCATCTGATCCTGGAAATCCTGCCACATCTGTCATTTCTCACCACACCAGTGTCACTACCACTGTCCCAGGCAACTCACGCCCTGCCAATATGACTGAAATAGCTTCCCGTTGGCTATCCGATTCCAGCGTGCTTCCCTTTGATGTAATCTCAACACAGAAGCCAGGATGGTCCTACTAAAACTCGAGTTAGAGTGTGCCATTCCTCTGGCCAACATTCTCGGATGACTTCCCAACGCACTGAGCACCAAAGCCAGCGTCCTTACCCCGACCTGCAAGGTTCTACCCAATCTGCTCCTCGGCGCCCTTTGTTCTCATCTCCTGTTTGTTCCCACCGCTCACGTTGTGGTCACGTTGGCCTTCTCACTTGTGCCACCTGATAGCCAAGAGCCTTGTCGCAGTCTTATCGCTTAGAATTTTCTTCCCCTGTAATACATTCTCCAAATATCTGCCTCTCCATATCCTTCACTGGAGACATTGATACAAAATTCATCTTTTAAAAAAGCTTTCCTGGCTATCTATCCTATCCAACATTTCAGGCAAACAGACCTAAACCAGCACTTCGTACTTCAACATCCCAACTCCCTGCT